>CAUYLG010046324.1:0-74507 GCA_963573385.1 Cacajao melanocephalus
TCAGCCATTTCTCCCAGTGTTATTCCTCCCCAACCTCCCTGCCCCCCCCTGTCCCGCCCCCTAATCCCCCCCCCCCAACAGCCCCCGGAAGTGATGTTGCCCCCCAGTGCCCCAGGGGTAAAAATTTTGAAAAACGACAACCCGTGGACCCGGGGTGGTGCGCACTCCCCCGTGGGGTCTCTTGGGGGGCTATGGGATGGCCGGCTGGGGGTGGGGTGGTTGGGGACAGATAACATGGGGAGAAATGCCAGACATAGGTGATGGGGGGATGGCGGCAGCAAACCTCATTGCCGTGTGCGTACCTATGCAACAATCCTACATTATCTGCACATGTATACCAGAACCTAAAGTACAATAAAAAAAAAGTTGTATACCAGTTAGGATAGTTATATATCCTAATTTTCCCCTAATTTGTGAGTTTATATGACGCTTTTTATACAGAATTTTTGGAATTATTATAAACACTTATAAACTCGTTGTATTAAAAATAAAATTATAAATACATATAGTTTTCTTAAATATAAGACAAAATTAAAAAAAAAACCATGTAGTATAAATTGTGAGAAGCCAGGAAATTAAAATCACAAACAAATTGTAAGAAGTTATAAGTCCAATGCATAAAATGATTAACATAGAAATTTCTTTGTGTTTCTTCTCTTTCCTCTGTTTCTGACTTGGTAGAATTGTTAATTTTGAAAGCTAATAAAGAGGAATTATACTAAGCACAAGAAGACTATAAGGCATTATTTTCTGCCCCATGTTAATAACATTACACCCTGCATTTTGCATGCACAAAATATTTTAAACTAATTAATAGAACCCAATGTGCTGTACTTCCAAAATGTGGTCAACATATTTTAAATATCAAATATTTACTACTTTCAAAATTGTATATTTAACGTTTGATTATAATATATCCTAACAAAAATATGATTAAAAAATTTAACTTAAAATAATATGATTTAAAATGTCTTATCTCATATGACTAGAAATTATATAATATGGATTAATGATAGTTTCAATGATCAAGTCTAATTTTTCAAATACTAAACGTAAGTTTAGAAGAGATTTTTTTTCCTAGGCAAATAAAGTTTAACAAATTAATTTTTCCATTTTTTTCTTTTATTTACTTTTGGCATAATTATTAGACATTCTAGAATACATTTCTATATTTCAAGTGTACTGCCTGGTATATTATTAAAACTAACACCATAATTTTTCTTCTGAAAATATAACTACTATGTTCATTAACTGAAATATTTTATAATTATTTACAGTTTTAACAAATGAAAAGGTTTATTTTATTTTCACTAGATAACACATTGCAGGCTTTTGAATGTCTAGCTACAGAAAAGCATTCCATAAATATTTGTTTATTTTAAAAAGCATACATATATGACGAAAAGAGGTTAGGCCTTGGAGTAAATGTTAATCACTTACTGTTTGTCTGTTATATATTGTTTAAATTTGAACTTAAGTCTTCTTTAATTTCTTTAAAACCTAGTTGATTTCTAAGCAACAAAATCTACTGTCACTTTATGTTATTCTAACTTCTGGGAAAATTATTGTTTTCAAATTACTTTTACTGGTTTTTGGGAAATAGCAATGTCCTTGCCTTTTACCTACGAGTCTGTCTAAATGTCATAGAATAATGCCTAAATTTTGTAATTATCCCCTCACACTCAGTTCTGATCCAAATCTAACCCTTCTTTTAGCTTTTTCTTTTAAATTTTATTTAATGTAAATTCAAATTTATAGAATTATAAAAATAGAATAAAGAAAAAATAGAATAAATAAGTTATTTAGACATTTTACTGCAAATACTTTGTTAATGCTTTGCCCATCTGCTTTACCGTTCCCTCTTTTTTTCTCTGTGTGTATATATTTGTATTATGTATGTATTTGTGTATACACATATATAGATGAATATATATTTTTATTTATGTATACATATAATTTTTTCTGAATCATTTGAGAATAAATTGCTGATGTGCATGCCACATTACTCCTAAATATTCAGCGTATGTTTTCTAAGAACAAAAACAATTACACACATAATCTGTTATGTTTAATTTCATGTGTCAACTGGACAGAGCCAAGAGATGCTTAGTCTTGGGCCAGGCATTATTCTGGTGTGTCCTAATGAGTGTTTCTTGAAGAGATTAACATTTGAATTGGTAGATTGAGCAAATTGCCCTTTTTAATATGAGTGGGCCACATTCAATCAAGTGAAGACCTGAATAGATCAAAAAGGTTGAGCAAGAAGGAGCTTCTTTACTGACTGCTTGAGTTGGGACATTGGTCAATTCTGCCTTTCAGACTTGGATTGAAATTTGGCTTTTTTGGGGTCTCAAACTTTCTGTGTATCAGACTGGAACTATACATTGGCTCTCCTAGGTACCAAGCTGCCAAACAAAAACCTTGGGATTTCTCAGCATTTATAATCATGTAGACCGAAGCATTATAATGTATTTTAAAACACACGTATGCACATACACATATCTTCTGTTGTTTCTGTTTCTCTGTAGAACATTAACTAACATATAACTCTGGTACAATTCTCAAAATCAGAAATATTTATATTATTTTAACACAATTATCTGGTTCACAGAAATATGCAGTTTGCCAATTTTCCCAATGATGTCATTTACATATAAAATAAGTTTCTTTATCTGACACTTGGTCAATTAGGATCACGTACTGCTTTTAGTTTGTATTTTCTCTGCAGTCTCCTTTAATCAGGAACAGTTCCCAGTGAATGCCTTTCATGACTTTGGCACTTTAGGAGAGTGAAGGCCATTTATTCTGTAGATTCTGTAGTTAGTATGTTTCTCATTTTGGGTTTATGAGGTATTTACTTACCATTAGGACACCACAGAAATGATGTGACCTTCTCGGTGTGTCATATCAGGAGGTACATTATGTTGGCTTGTCCAATATTGGTGGTGTTAGCTTGAATCAATTTCTTGTCAGAAAGAAATGAAAATAAGACTATGGAACAATATCTTTAAAGTACTGAAAAACATAAGCAGGCAACCTAGGATTATATACCCAGAAAGAATATATTTCAAAAGAAAGATGAAATCAATTTTTTAAAACATATAAAAGCTGACTGGACATGGTGGCTCATGCCTGTAATCCCAGCACTTTGGGACGGCTAGACAGGTGGAGTGCTTTTGCCCAGGAGTTCAAGACCGACCTGACTGAGCACATGATTAAACACTATCTCTACCAATAATATATACAAAAATTAGCTAGTTGTGGTGATGCTTTCTTGTGGTCCCAGCTACTCCAGAGGCTGAGATGAAAAGATCCCTTGAGCTCAGGAGGTGGAGGTTGCAGTGAGCTGAGATGGTGCCACTGCACTTCAGATGGGGCAACAGAGTGAGACCCTCCAAGAAATGAAATAAAACACAACAAAACATACAAAAGCTGAAAGAATTTGACATCAGCCGATGACAATAGTACAGTAAATCTTAAAGCCAAGTCTTTCGGACTAAAAAAATTATATTAGATGAAAAAATAGATCTATAGAAATAAATGAAGAGTACTAGACATGGTAACCACATATATAAATATTTTTGTTCTTATTATTTATATCTTTTAAAAATATCATTAACCATGTAAACAAAAATAATAAAATTGTACTGTAAAGCTGTGAAACATATAGGCATGTGTGCAAACACATACATACATATGTATGACAAAAAGAGCATAAAACCCAGGAAAGGAGAAACGAATATACCCTTATAAAGTGTAGACATTATATGTGAATTCATATAATATTAGTTAAAAATACTTCAATAAGTTAACAGATGCTGGAAATTCTAAAGCAATGAGTAAAAGAGCAAATAGTTATAGTACTTATACTGATAGATGGATGATTGAGTGAGAAATTGATGAAGATGATTGATAGATAGATAGATAGATGATAGATAGATAGTCCAACGAGAGGGGAAGATGGAATTTCCAAAAAAAGGTAGAAATGAGAAAAAATACTTTAAAAGTAGAACAAATAAAAAGCAAATCACAAAATGACAGACATTATCAATAATCATAATCTATGTATAATTTTCATAGCTGCATCATAGAAGTAAGCTGCCATAATAGCTGCCCCAGATCCACACCAGCACCACCATTGTCAGTATTAGGTATCCGCATGCATCTGAAAGCCACCATGATCAATAAGCTACTTATATTGCTGCTTAATTCTGTGTCATGCGTGTGCTTGTTGTGATTTTTATGGGCAATATACATAACCTGAGCCCCCAGAAACCACTAATGAACTATCCTCTGTGCTCATGGTGTCTCAGAGGAAAAACAAAAATTTAAATTCCTTATTTCAGGAGGAATAGCAAAAGCAACATAGGAAGTATAGGTTCTATCTACCCTCTGCCCTTGAATGTACATGATCTATAATATCTAAGCAGAAATGGCGTCTCAGAAATGAAACATTTAAATTTCTGTTATTCATGGCATACAAACACAAACTATAATAATGATGAAAAGGTTTATTCCAGTCAATCTACCACAAAAATATCTAGCACTTGGTTTTGATGTTAGAACCTCAAAACAATTAAAATAGTAATAAAAATTTCCTCCTTTCTGCTATAAAGAAACATATACATGTTACAACATTATTTGATAAAGCTAGATGATTCAGGATTGTGGAACACAGTAAGAGAACAGTGAATCTCATGAGAAATAGTCAATTGCCTTACATCATTTTCTTTAAAATTAATTTTTAGTTAGCTATTATTGTGTAGAATACAATCATAAGAATAAGAAATGTGAAATGGCAAGTAAGGAAGAAAAATTATTTTCTAGTATAAATGTATATTCTGGTGTATTAGTTCTTTATAGATGTTGTAACAAATGGTTGCAAACTTAACAGAAACGTATTTTCATACAATCCAGAGGTCAGAAGTCCTAAATCAGTATTATTGGACAGAAGTCAATGTGTCAGCAAGGCAGTACTTCCTCTTGAAGTACTGTTTGACACTGTTTCATGCCTCTTTCAACTCTGATGGCTGCCAAAATTCCTTGGCTTGTGGCCACATCACTCCAATCTTCAAGGCCAGAATATTTAAATCTCTCTCTTAATATTGCCTTTTCTGTGTATGTGAAATCTCCCTGTGTCTCTCTCCTATTAGGATATTTGTAATTGTATTGAAAACCCACTTGTATAGTCTAGTATACTCTCTTCATCTCAAGATCCTTAATTTAATCACATGGATAAAGTACATTATTTGCCATATAAGGTAACACTTATAAGTTACAGGGACTATGATGTGGACATCCTTTAAGAATACATAACTACCCTGTCACATCTGCTGATTGTTTTTTTGTCTTCCACAATTAGATTGAATATAGCATGTCACCAGATGATTAGCTAGTTATTCCATAGCAATATACTTATAATTTAGCATTAGTCTCTACTACTAGAATATACAGCTCCCATCAACTTTTTTAACTATGTGGAATTTCCATTTCTACCACTATGACCATTTGGTTCTTGAGCCCATTCAGTAAGTGCTGAAAAAAGTAGGTAAAATTTATGGCTGAACTCTATTGAACAGCTCATCTTTTCCACCAAATTATTAAAAGTTATCATTCTCTAGATGTCTTTTAGTAAATATCCAGATGAGTCTCAGATAGTTTCACACCATGGAAAATAACCCAGCCTTAAGCCCACCCTCTTATATTTTCTCCATTTCTACAACCTTGCTCCTCTCAAATTCTTAACTGGGCAAATGATAGCCACTGTTCATAAATCAGCACAGATTCATAACTCTGAACATCTCACCTTTGAGGCAAAGTGGACATCCATATGTAACACCTGAAGTTCTTCCTACTGAAGAGATTGTCTTTTTCCAATATGCTTCAGGGTCAGTATTGAGTAGAGCCCTAATGTTACAGCAGTCCTCTTCTGACTGGTTTTTATTTGTGGAAAACAAAACCTACAAAGTAGGCTGGACTTATTTCTTTAATTAACAGTCTTTTCACCAATAATTCCCCATGAAACCATTGTTTTGGATTGAAAAACTGCTGCTGGCATAGGTTTCCTACAAATGTGAAACTTCTGCTCATAAAATCTATGTATTCCCTCATCTATTTGACAATGCAATGCTACTGATTAGGTCAACCTTAGGGTTTAATATATTAAATACACCCAGTGAATTACAGCCAACTCAGGATGCATACAGGATATTTACATGACATGTGATGGTTAGTAGTTTAATAAATGCTAATGTAGTTAGGCTTTGTGCCCCCACCCAAATCTCATCTTGAATTGTAATCCCCATAATCCCCAGGTGACAAAGGAGAGACCAGATGTGGGTAATTGAATTGTAGGGGCAGTTTTCACCATGATGTTCTCTTGATAATGGGGGAGTTTTCATGGGATCTTTTTAAGGGGATCTTACCCCTTCACTCAGCACTTCTCCTTCCTGCTGCCTTGTGAAGAAGGTACCTTGCTTCCACTTTGTTTTCCACCATGATTGTAAGTTTCCTGAGGCCTCCCCAGCCATGCTGAACTGTGAGTCAGTTAAACCTCTTTTCTTTATAAACTACCCAGTCTTGGTAAGTTCCTTATAGCAGTATGAAAACAGACTAATACAAAGGACAAAGATGATTAGTAATAATAACTATAGTAATAGCTAACAGTTTGATTGCATTTACAGGCATTGCATTATGCACTTAATGTATTTTCATTTGTTTGATCACTTATTCAATCACTGAATTAACATTTAGAATGGCTATTTTATATGCCAGACACTATTTAGAAACTGGAATTTTATCAATGTAGACAAAATAATTTTCCATATGGAGCACACGTCTTAGTGGGACTTGAAAAATACAATAATTAACAAAAATACTAAGAATATTATGCACTAGGGTAAAAGTTGATAAGTGTTTGAAAAAAAATGAGCAGAGAAAAAGGGCTAAAGTGTCAATTGTAGGGGAAAAGAGCAGCTCCTATTTTAAATATGATGGCTTATACTATTCTCTCATTGTAAATATGACAACTGAACAAAGAGAAGAAGAAAATAAGCTCCAAGAAGAAACACAAGAACAGATTGTGTGGAGCCCTGTAGATACTTGTTATGCATTGATTTTAATTGTGCACAGAATGGGTACAACTAGATGATTTTAACAGAGGCTTGACATGATCTGATTTAAGTTTTAACAGGATCACTCTGATTATTGTGATCAGAATATTCTGCAGATTACCAAAGATAAAATAGAAACTCTTTGTAGGGAATTATTATTATTATTACTGTTATTTGAGAGAAGGTCTCGCCGTATTGCACAAACTGGCTACAGTGCAGTGGTGTGAACATGACTCACTACAGCCTTGACTTTCAGAGCTCAATCAATCTTGCCACATTATCTTCCCAAGTAGATGGGACTATGGACACACCACAGGCCCAGCTAATGTTTTGTTTTTTAAAAAAGTATTTTGTAAAGACAAGGTCTTGTCATGTTTCCCACTCTGGTCTGAAACTCCTGCTCCTGCCTCAGGCTCCCAGAGTTCTGGGATTACAGATATGAGCCATCACACCTGGCCCCATATAGGCTAAAATAGCAATGCAAGCTGGAGATGATAATTATAGAAATGATATCAATAGAAATAGTAAGAAGTTACAGATATAAAAATAGATTAAAAACATAATTTTCATAAGGATTTACCATAGAGTAGAAAAGAAAGAGTATCATGAAGAGCAAACATAAAGGGGGGAAAAAAAGAACAAACCTATGCTTTTGCCCATTATCTGAGATTAGGAAAAGCACAGCAGAAAAGATTGTAGGGAAATATGAAGTTTTATATTGATTTATGCAGTCCTCACAAAAACTTTATTGGGTAGGTACTATTATTACTCTCAGTTTAGAGATGCTCAATTGGAGTGTCAAAAATATTAAATAACTGGCTTACAGTTATAAACTAATGAGAGAATGAGCCAGTTTTTGAAAATAGTAAATTTGGTTTCAGAATCAATACTTTTGATAACAATGTCTACTGCTGCTAGGAAGCCAGAAGCTGTCTCTAACAATCTTAACCATAAAGAGCATGTTTGGCTTCTTTCCTAAACACTAGGGAACTTTGTAATGATTCTCCTATCAGTGTTTATCACAAATGTATGTGTTTATCTCAAATGTAGACATTTGAGTAATATTTGATCTGTGGGCCATAAAGACCTAGTGGTAGAGTTGCTTCACCATGACATAGATGAAGGGAATCTACTCTCTTGATCTGGAGCACATGCAAAGAGTATAGTATTGTTTCTGGCATATCGACCTCATTTAGGCTGGGGATGTTTTTGAGTCCACATTTCAGTCAACCAGGTAAGAAGAAGTTAAGATAATTTCCAGATACTCAACTGAATACCTTTTTAAAACTCTACTTATAATAAAGCCACTCACATCAATCGCTTTCTCTAATACTGAATTTCTTATAATTCTGTCTCATATTGAGAACCATTTTTTATATATATTCTTCAGAGCTATAAGTTAGCAGAAGTTTACAATTCTTTGAAGTATAAGCCTTCTCTTCATGGGATACACAGCCCATATGCCCTTCTGGTGCAGGATGTGATGTGATTCAATTACATGTCTTCTGGCACTGAGAAACTGTCAGAGTAGACAATGAAGATAACTGACAACTTCCTAATAGGTAACTATCTCAGATATGGTCATTACAGTATTTCCAAACAAGGCAGAGTCCATCCAATTGACAGAGGATGAGGACTACTGCTTCAATTCTGGAAGGCTCAGGGAAAATTGGGGTTTGGGAGTATTTCGAGCTATCCGAATATATCCTAATACCATCATCAAATTCTCTCTTTCTTAAAGCCTTAATTCTCACATAAAAGACAAGGCATATCTGTATTAGTTGGGCCACCACATGATCAAAGGTAAGAATAAGGGCAGTCAGGGGAGTTCTCACAGACCTTGGACTTGTTCTTTTGACAAGTCCTGGACTTAGCTATTTCCTCGACTTCTTTTTATGTTTAAGTTCTCCATTACAGTTGTCAGCTGATTGTAGTATCCTTATGTATTTTTATTTTTTGCCCTGGTAAGCTATTATAGAACAACTTCAGTCTACCAAAACCTACCTTTGATATGTATTTTATTTCATCACTTTAGACTAACGTAATTGTTTTGCCACACTTTTCTATAGAAATATCAGCCTCAATTTTCTAATGTTCATGTACACACCAGTGACTTCAAACTCAGCCAGGAAGAACCAATCTCAGACTACGTCTCTGAGTACCTGTGTTCTGCAACCACTTCCAGCATCAAATATTATGCCAGTTACCATTCGATTCTATATAAGTGTCCATGCCGGTGATTTTAAGATAAAAGAACTAGTTAGAAAATGTTAAGTTTTATTGTTATCTAGGAAATAATGGGAGCAGATGCAGGTGACTCTTAAAAGTGGCTTTCAGAAATGTCTCCCAAAGTTATAAATTACAGAAGCAGTCCTCCAAAGAGGTACTGATTTGTTTAATCCAGAGAATTTGGCAGTTCCACAGCTTCAATCAAAAATCACAATATCAGAAACCTATCACATTCAGGAAACTTCAGGCTCCTGAAAGTGAGTGACATCAGCAAACAGTTACCACATTTCTTCCCTCTTGACATCTGTAAGTTAGTGACTGATAATTTCAGAATACTAACACAGAAAAACAGGGACTTCTGCAGTCGTGCATGTCAGTAGAAAGAACAGAACCAGCAGAATTTTCAACCCCACCCTTCCTCCACCTTCACTATCCCACAAAAATACACCTAGTTGGCTAAATCTAAATTTTATCTACAAGCAAGCTTCAGAGAAATCTGGAAAATATAAGTGAATGGAATGTAGCTTTTCATCCTCTGCTGTACAAGGAGACACACTAAAAGAAGGATGGAATGGATACTGAATGCTGATCCACCATCTCCATTACAGGGGCTGTTGCAAGGTCCTCAGAGTTTCATCTCTTATCATTTTCTACTGCAGTTCGCTTAACACAAAATGTGATCCCTGAATCATCCTAAAAGTAACTTTTTGTCTTGTTTATTCCTTTGACGTCTGCTGGGTCTCATTTTTGTGGAAATCATAATGCCTCTTCAGGGAATCCTTTTAAAAAGTGTTTTGTTAATGGATACCTCTAAGCTTATTCTCTTCTGGGGTCAGATATATGCAAAGGAATCTGCTAGTGTTCCACTTAAGGGAGAGATACAGCCAACTTCAAATGTAGCCTTCAGTCTCATTGCCCTGCAACCAGGAAGAAATTTATTTCTCCATATTTTCTCACCTTTAGACTCTAGCTGTGAGTCAACTTTCTGTGGGTCCATATCAGAATATTTAATGTTTTCCTTGAAATCTCCCTCACTTTGAGATGACCCCAGCGTACAGAAAAATTTCTAACTCCTGCTTTTAAAATACTCATTTTAAAACTCTCCTAGTAGAGGAACTGAATTAAAAAATATTTTACTGGAAAAAAAGCTAGATTAAAATATGTTTTTGGCTTGCTCTTCAAAAGTTTCTCTGTTGTTAATATATGTTTCTTAGTGTTGCAGCCTTAGGCAAAACTACAAAAGAGGAGATGTATTTTAAGACTCTGGTATATGGGGAGGGAAAAGGATGCTTATTTTAACATAAGTATAAATAAATTTAACTTTGTTTGAAAAATATGTACAGGGATTCCTATCTATAGTTTCTAATGAGAAATACTCTTAATACAAACATCAAAAATACATGTTTCTCATTCTTGTTATACTCAAGTTGGAATCTAAGCATTACTGACAGGTTTTCCAATACTTTACAGAACTTTCAGTAAAAACAGTTTATTTACTTTTCATTCAAAGCCTTTTTCTCTGAAGATATTATGGATTATTTATTAGGTTGGCGCAAAAGTAATTGTGGTCTAATGGCAAAAACAGCAATTCCTTTTGCACCAACCTAATATGAAGCAGTGATTCTGAAATTTTAGCTCAAAAAGAAACTATGTGGAAAGGTTTTAAAAAATAAGATTCTGATTCAGAATATTTTCAATTTTTTTTTTATTTTTTCTATGTTCCAAAACCCTAAGTAAGCAAGAGCATAATTTGTTCAAGAAATGTGAATTTTATCAATGTGGATAACTAAATGTTATTTTGCTAAAAGTATTTAACATATTTTGGCAGCCTGAATGGAGGAAAATACTGTTGTGAGTGCCTTGAAAAATGAAAATTGTCTACTACCTATCCTTTATATATTCAAAATAATATCTGTAAATGCAATTGTTGTTTCCTGCAAAATATTTTGAAAACTCCAATGTAGTTATTTTCTGCAGTGGTTATTATTGTTTTATTTTTCATCACCAATCTGATGACAATCCTTAGATTATTTTCCATTTAAATTTAAGGTATTTCTTTTCACAGGCCAACTTTCTGGGCTAAGTACCCAAATTTCTTCACCACATTTATAATGCAAAGGGTCATATTAATCCTGGAAGGATTGGTAGTTTCTCACAAAACAAAGAAAGATGTTATTAAATTTCAAAGATTTCTCCTTCAGTCTTTGCATTCTCTTTAACCACTCAACCAAAGATTTCATAATTTGCCTCAGTTCACAATACCACTGTGAGAGATACAGAGCTCTGCTTACATTAGAGATTACTTTCCCACTCATATAAAAGAGAATTTGGAGCTAGACTTCACATTCCACTCCTGGGTATCTGGTGACATTCAATAATAAACGTGTTAAATTTACTTTCCCCAGCTCCACAGGGACACTGGATTGCAGCTTCCTTACCTATCTCTTAGATGCACCCAATTTGTTGAATAAATTACTGACATATAATTTCTTTCCAATACTGTACCAGAAATTGACTCATCTAGGTGTTGGCATGGTTAGCTGAGGGTTCTGAACTCTTCACATACTCTCTGCTACTTTTTCCAAGGGTCAAATTCTGATTCTAATATTATCTGTATAAAACATAATTTGTCCCATGTAATATCTCATGAATAATATAGGCCTTTCACTACATTTCCTATGACATTTGATCATTTACTTTAGATTTCAAAGTGAAAATTGTTTCAGTACATATCAAGTTATATACTTTTCCTTCTACCGATTTTGCTCCTTTGGGTTTCCTGCTAAAGAGTATGGGTGGCTAGGCAAGATAGCCAAGTATGAAGGGTGTGGTCAGAAGATCCCACCAAGAATAAAAATGGTAAGTGAACCCTGTATTGGCAACAGAGGTAACTAACACAGCAAAAGCACCATCAACTCGGGCAAACACCACTACTTTACCCGGGGGAGGGGTGGACACCATCATTTTTGGCTGCCTGCTGTCTACGACAACTGAGCTCCCAGGGTGAGGAACAGCAACCATCACTTCAGCTCCAGACTGTTGTTTTCCTCTGCTGGTGCCAGGGAGATTGGGTGGTTTGAACCCAGGAGGAATTTCCCACAGTGCACCACAGCAGCTGTGGCAGATCATGGCCAGACTGCCTCTTTAGGCCATACCAGACCCATTCTTCCTCACCAGATTGGGACTCCCTGTGGGAATTTCAGCAACTCCAGCCAGGATTTATGGAAGGAACTCTGCTCTCCCTTAGGTGGTTCCCCTGTGGGGAGGGGGCAGCTTTAGTTTCTGCACATCAGCAGAAATAAGACAGGCAGACAAGATTAGGGAAATAAGAATAAAAAGGAATGAACACAACCTCCAAGAACTATGGGATTATGTAAAAAGACTAAATCTATGATTGATTGGAGTACCAGAAGAGATAGAGAGAATTGAAGCAAGTTGAAAAACATACTTCGGGATATTATCCAAGAGAACTTCCCCAACATAACAAGACAGGCCAACAATCAAATTCAGAAAACCCAGAGAACCACAGTAAGATACTCCATGAGAAGATCATCCCCAAGACGCGTAATCATCCAAAGTCAATATAAAAGAAAAAATGTTAAGGGCAGCTAGGTAGAAAGGCCAGGTCACCTACAAAGGGAAGCCCATCAGACTAATAGTAAATCTCTCAGCATAAACCCTACAAGCCAGAAGAGATTGGGGCCAATATTCAACATTCTTAAAGAAAATCACTTCCAATCAGAATTTGGAAAACTAATCTTCCTAAGTGAAGAATAAATAAAATTCTTTTCAGGCAAGCAAATGCTGAGGGAATTTGTCACTGCCTAGTCTGCCTTGCAAGCACTCCTGAAGGAAGCACTAAATATGGAAAGGAAAAACCATTATAAGCCACTTTAAAAACACACTGAAGAACAAAGACCAATGCCATATGAGGCAACCACATCAATATGTCTGCAAAATAACCAGCTAGCATCATGACAAGAACAAATTAATATATAACAGTATTAATATTAACCTTAAATGTAAAATTGGGTACCTATTACATTTAATATCTATTGCCTATTAAACTTAATACATATTAATTTATTAATATGTAATATAGTAATGTGTGATTAGAAAACAGAAAACAGGAATTGCCATCCTAGCTTCTGACAAAACAGACTTTAAACCAACAAAAATAAAAAACGACAAAGAAAGGTATTATACAATGGTAAAGTGTTCAATTCAACAAGAAGAGTTAACTATTCCAAATATATATGTACCCAATACAAAATTGCCCAGATTAATATACCCCACTGTCAATATTAGATAGATCATCAAGACAGAAAATTAGCAAAGATATTCAGGACTTGAACTCAGCTCTGGATCAAGTGGACCTAACAGATATCTACAGGACTCTCCACCTCAAAGCAACAGAATATACATTCTTCTTGGTGCTACATGGCACTCACTCTAAAACTGATCACATAATTGGAAGTAAAACACTTATCAGCAAATGAAAATGAACTGAAATCATAACATACAGTTTCTCAGACCAGAGCACAGTCAAATTAGAACTCAGGATTAAGAAACTCACTCAAAACCACACAACTACATGAAAATTGAACAACCTCTACTCGTGGGTAAATAATAAAATTAAGGCAGAAATCAAGACATCCTTTGAAACCAATGAGAACAAAGAGACCACGTACCAGAATTTCTGGGATGTAGCGAAGCAGTGTTAAGAGGGAAATGTATAGCACTAAAGGCCCACATCAAAAGGCTAGAAATATCTCAAATTAACACCCTAACATCACAACTAAAAGAGCTAGAGAATCCAGAGCAAAAAGAAACCGAAAGAGAGCAGAAGACAAAATAACTAAGATCAGAGCAGAACTGAAGGAGATGGAGACAAACACCCTTCAAAAATCATTTAATCCAGGCACTGATTTTTGGAAACAAATAAGAATCACTTTGACACTGTTGATGGAAATGTAAATTAGTTCAACCATTGTGGAATACAGTGTAGGAATTCCTCAATCACCTAGAGGAGGAAATATCATTTGACCCAGCAATCCCATTACTGGGTATATACCCAAAGGAATATAAATCTTTCTATTATAAAGAAACATGCAGGTGTATGTTCATTGTAGCACCATTCACAATAGCAAAGACATGGCATCAACCTAAATGCCCATCAGTGATAGACTGGACAAAGAAAATGTGGTAAATACATACCAGGGAATACTGTGCAGCCATAAAAGGGAATGAGATTATATCTTTTGCAGGGTCATAATTGGAGCTGGAAGCCATTATCCTCAGCAAACCATGCAGGCACAGAAAATCAAATACCATTTGTTCTCACTTATAAGTGGGAGCTGAACAATGAGAACACGTGGACACAAGGAGAGGAACAACATACACTGGGGCCTTTCAGAGGTGGGGACCAGAGGTGCGAGACTATCAGAATAAATAGTTAATTCATGCTGGGCTTAATAACTTGGTGATGGGTTGACAGATGCAGCAAACCACCGTGGCACATGTTTATCTATGTAACAAACCAGCACATCCTGCTCATATATCCTGGAATTAAAAAAATTAAGGGTATAGACCTACTGGATTTTGTATTCTTTAACTTTTTCTCTATGAGCTTTTCATGACTATCCATACCTGTGCCATTCCTTCCCACTTCCTACTTTAGAGTCTGAACATATTTTACTCACTTTATTCTCAAAAACTACCATAAAAAGAATCTTATAAATATACTTACACATCAAACATTTAAAAGATTTGACTCAAAGACAACAAAACTTGAGACAAAGGAAAGAAGATATAAAAATGTAGTGTGTATTACATCATTACACCATGATTGAGGGACTATCCCACAAGTTACACCAAGTGCCTTCAATACTGTAGTTTACGACCATCTCTGAAGATAGAAAATGTTGTTTTCAGAGACTAGTCTTTCATTCCTGAAGAATAATTTGATTTTGTGAAACTTTAAAGGAAAAAGACAAGGCAACAACTAGAAAATTGCATGTGGGCCTTTAGACCCTTTAATGAAGACTCTTTTCTTGTTTCAATATAGCACGTGTATTGAGCAGACTCAACAGGACTAGTTCTTTATACATCCAGAAGCATAGATTTAAGTAGTTCTTTTGGGGACCAATATACTTTATTGGTCTCCAATTAATAGTTGAACAGACCTAGACTAAATTAGTTGTGTTTTGGTTCATTATGATATTCACTAGTTTTTCCTGAAAAGAACTTGTAGGTGATAAAGCTAATAAATCAAGGGAAAGGACAAGTGTGACATTTAACAAGGGCAAAATAAATAGTTCAATTTAAGACTAATATTGCCTTGTAGAATATTAAGTGGGTCTCAGCAGTCCCAAAGACCAACATTTTTCAAAATCTCTCTGAAATACTGAGGAATATTCAGTAAGGGAGTAAAATCTTTATAAAGTACACCTTTATAGTAATAGGCCATGGCCTCCTATTTAACATAATGTTTTCAAAGCCTAATTTTTTTTAAAAAAACCTCAATTCAAGTTACATTTTAAAGATTTTTTTCCCTAGATATACAAATATAAAATCTATTTCCTTTCTTGTGAAGATTGCATCATACTTCATGAAGTTCAAACCAATTACTCATTCTATTTCATTTAATTGCTGAAACTATTCCTGTTTGCATGAAAGCAGAAACCAAGTCTCAAAGATTTCTTAAGAACTTTGTACACAAAATAATCACTAACATGCTTAGTGGCATACAATGAAATCTAGCAAGTCAGTCATCTTTAGTTTTCTTATTTTTCCACATTAAAAAAAAAAAACTTTAAATTTGTCATTTGCCCTAAGGCTTTTCGATTTTTAGTGTGTTAATAATAAAAAAAAATCTTCCAACAAAGATAACTTTAAAAATAAGTTTAAGTTTCTTATGAGTCAGCTGTGTTAGTGGAAATAGGAAGGGATTACTACAACAATATTTTCCAGAGTGTAGTGACTTCAGAAACATACTGAACTAGTTTAAAATTCAATTACCCTGTTACTGGGGAAGTAACATAACATCTATGACTCAGTTTATGCATCTCTTAATGGGGATAGCCAAAACTTTTCAAGTTTGCAAAAATAGACATAAAGAACGGTCTTGGTCTGGGTCTGCAGGTCTACAAAGCTGGCACATAGTCTTTTGTGTAACCAATTCTTTTAACTATACTGCAGGCTAATGCAGGGTTCATGATAGTTAATTGTACCTGTTAGGTAGGCGTGTAGCCAGAACTTTAGAGCACAAAAGAGGATATTAAAACTAAAAACTCATTGAGATGGCAAACAAAACTACTTAATGGATCCTGAAAGACTCTTTATCAAAATTAAGACATTTCCATTGGCACCTGGAAACCACTGTGAGAAACAGCTCTGTTTCCTATTCAGTGTAGCTATCTTCATGATATACACCTTTCATGATGTACATCTTTTGTCTTTATTATCTTGAGCCTGTTTCTATTGGTCTAACAGTCATCCTTGACAACTGTCTATGTTTTCCTGATGTCATTATTAAAAATATATCTAAAGTGTCTAACACATAATAAATATTTAAGAAATGTTATATTCTTTTTCTTCCTGTTTGATACCAATTATGTACCAGAGACTACATCTCACATTTACATATGTATTTCTCTTATAGTCTTCATAAAGACTCTGTCACATGTACCCATAGTGATTTTGCAATGGGAAATTCAAAAGTTTATAACTGATATAAGATTTATTCCTTTTCAGTGAAACATAATGAAAGAGTACACTGTATTTGTAACAGAAAAATCTTTAGTTCAAGATTTAATACTCTTATTTACTGTATGTATGGTTTATTATTACACCCCTTAAAAATATAGTCAACCAATTTGACAAAATGACAAAAGCAATTTAGTGCAGAAAAGACAGTCTTTTCAATGAATGGTGTTGGATTAATTGTATATCCATGTCCAATAAAATGAGTCAAGACAAAACTCATATACAATTCACAAAACTTAACTCAAGATAATAATATACCTAAATATAGAACACAAAATAGAAAAAATCCAGAAGAAAGTTTATGTTAAAGTCTAGGTAATCTTGGATTTGGTGTAGAGTTTTTAGATACAGCACCAAAATGATAATTCATGAAAGGAAAATTTGTAAGTCAAATATTATTAAAATAAAAAACTTATCTTCTGTTGAAGATATATATAATCTTAGTGTATATATATATGTGTGTGTGTATATGTATCTGTACATAAATATCTTTCAACAGGCAAATTATATATATATATACACACATACTCACACACATCTGTGTATATATATATATATCTTACACAGAAGTTATATATATTTATATATAATATATAATATATATATACATATATAGGAGAATCAGAAGACATCACAGAATGAGATAAAACACTTGCAAAACAAATATCTGAAAGAAAAAACTTGCATTCAAAATATGCAAAGAGCTCTTAAATTTAACAATAAATACACAAGCTATTTTTTTTAATATGGGCAAAAAATTCTGGGCAGTCTTTTCACCAAAAAAGATATAAGCATAAAAAATAGAACTGTATAAACATGTTCCATACCATTTGTCATTAGGGAATTACAAATAAATAATACTTAGATTTCATATACCTATTAGAATGACTGAAATGAAAAAATCTGAAAATACCAATTGTTATCTAGGATGCAGAGCAACAGGAACACTTATTAAATGCTTTGGGAAATGCAAAGTAATACAAGCATTTTGGAAGACAGTTTGGCATTTTTTTTAAAGCTAAACATAGTCTTACGATGTCATATGGCAGTCATGTTCCTATTTGTCTCCCAATTAATTTGAAAACATATTTTCACACAAAAAAAATGCTCACAAATGTTTATAGAAATTATATTATAATTGCCAAAAACTGGAACTAACCAAAATATCTTTCAACAGGCAAATTATAAACAAACCTAGTATATCCATCCATGAAAGAATAATTTTATTATGAAATAAATATAAGCTATGAACCCATTAAAAAAAAGTGAATCAGTCTTAAATACATTCTTTTAAAGAACCCAGTCTGAAAAGATTACATACTGTTTGATTCCATTGACTGTATATGACAGCCTGGAAAAGGCAAAACTATGAAGACAGCAAATATATTAATGGAAGTTAACTGTTTAGAGAAGGAGAGAGAGTTAAATGGAGGGGAATATTTTAGATCAGTGAGCCTGTTCTATATGATACTATAATGGTACATACTTGACATTACACATTTGTCAAAACTCACATTAATTTAAATTGCAAAGACTGAGCCTTAATGTTTAGGAGGTCAGAGGATATCAATATGCATGCAGAAGATGACAAAACCATGAACTGTATCAAGAATGTCTAAAACAATGACACTGAAAGGTGGAGGAGGAATAGGTACTAACCTAAGTAACATGGAAAAAGGGCCAAGTCAATAAGACTAAAGGCGAAAGAAACTATGCATTAGTACTGCATTCTAGTTTATACAATTTATTTCTAAAAGGCACAGGTTAACAATTCTGACATCACTCTATGTGCGTACTGAAATTGAAAAAGTTATGTAAACGGATGGCAGTTGCTGGAACTCTAGTTTCTCACGGTTAAAGTAGGAGTTCATAGATAAACAGGCTAGAATAATTCATTTGGTAATGGATTGTGGTCAGAGACATCAGAATGAAATTATATATGCTTTAACATAGATACAGATGGTTAAACATAGACATATTTATGTCTTTGTATATGCACAGATTAGCATAACCACATATATTTTCACGCTATGCCGACAGAGAGGACCTAGAAGCCATGACACCTCAGTAGTAAGCAGTATACCTATCCACCTATAACCTAAATCTTGGTTTCTAATAAGAGAGATCATAGCTATTTGGAGCTCAATAACTGATGAATGAAGTATACATGATGAACTTAGAGAATCTTGTAGTGCAAGAAAGTAAGGAAATGCTCAAATTTAAAAATCTCACTATGATGGGGATGTCAACACAATATAGGAGCCAACTGAGAGAGCCCTCAATGGCCAAAGCTAACACAACTTGACCAACAAAATAAATTAATATTGGATTATAATCCAAAGTATAAAACAAATGTTAACTACTTGATGATGACATAAACAAATGAATGAATACATAAATGGGGGAGAACCAGGCACAGTGGCTCACACCTATCATCCCAGCACTTTGGGAGGCCAAGGTGGGTGGATCACCTGAGGTCAGGAGTTCGAGACCAGCCTGCCCAACATGGCAAAACCTCGCCTTTACTGAAAATACAAAAAAATTAGCCAGGCGTGTTGGCGAACACCTGTAATCCTAGCTACTCAGTAGGCTGAGGCAGGAGAATCACTTGAACCTGGGAAGTGGAGGTTGCAGTGAGTGAAGATCACATCTCTGCACTCCAGACTGGGTGATGAGTGAAACTCCATTGAAGAAAGGAAAGGAGGGAAGGAGGGAGGGAGGAAAATGGGGGAGAAGAGATAAATCTCCTCCACAAAAAAATCCAAATAATTTATGTAGTTATTCCACTCTCAAGTAAGTTTTGCGTAAATCTCCACTTAAGTGTTGGTTGCACACTGATGTCCTTTTAAAGTGCACAATATCAAGCTATAACATGACTTATTACTGTTGATGACTTTAGCATCATTTCTGTCACATCATATCAGGGGTACATACTATTAACATGATTTATTACTGTTGATGCTAAAGTAATAAGTCATGTTAGTAGTATGTACCCTTGATATGATGGGATAGAAATGTCACTTTTATTCTGTGGTCTTCCTCCCAAAATCCCATAACCACAGTCTAATCGTTAAAAAAAATCAGACATATACCAGTTGAGAGACATTAACCAAAATACCTGACCATTCCTTCTTAAAGGTATCAAGACAGGTCATCATAAACAAAGTTTGAAAAACTGTCATAGTCAAAAGGACTCTAAGGAAACGTAATGAGTACATGTAACGTGGTAATCTGGATAGGATTCTCAAACAGAGAGAGAATATTAGCTCAATACCAAAGACATCTAAATAAAGTAAGAATTTCAGTTAATAATAATCTGTTAATGTAAGTTCATTAATTATATCAAATATGGCATATTAATGTTAGATGTTAACAATAGGGAAAACTGAGTATTCTGTACCACCTTCACAATGTTTCTCTAAATCTAAAACTACTCTTAATATAAAAATAGTAGCTTAAAACAATGTTATATAACTTGTCATAGATAAAGCATTTAGCACGTAGCAGAGCCAGGATTTGAACCTAAGCATTCTGACTTTAAGTTCCTTTTTACTGCCGACTAATACTAACTGTGAAGAGAGTGATATATACAGAAAAATGTAAAGAGAAATAAGTTTGTTTGTCACTGGGGTGACAAACTAAATAAGCTTCTTTATCATACCAAAATATTTTTAGGCATTTTCAGTGGGGTGATTAAATGTGACTACTCAAGAAAAAAATATCATTCAACTATGGAAGCATTTCCCTGTGGACCTTTTGATTGTGAGGCACATCCTGGGACATATACTGAATAAAATATATACTGTAAGGAACAATGTCATACTACTCTCTCATGTGGGGGGTGAATAAAACATTGCTCTGAACTAAACCCTATGTTTTGTGGATAAAATGCTTAGTTTGTATATTTGTTTGTTTGTATTGGTCGTTTTAAACAGTGGATGAAGACATATTAAGACTATTTTGCTTATTTAATCAGTATCCCTTTTAGAGGAATACCAAGCAAAGGAAAACACAAAATGAAATAGTATCCATTTCCATAGTTGGTATATTTATCTGTCTTTTAAGTGAACTAAGTTTACAATAATTTGTGGTTTTTTAATCATTAATCTTGGTGTGCCATTCTATTTTTCTTGGTACCACTTTGTTCTTTTTCTTCTGATTGCTGTTGCAATGATGCTAGTGAATTAAAGAAGAGGAAAAAAATACCTTATATTTCTTCCATTTCCATATTTTAAAGGCAGAGTGATTAAGCCAGCTTATTAATTTATGAAACATTTGAGCATTCATTCTTTCTACCCTTCACAACTTTTCTCTTTTCTGCTTTCTACTGCTTAGTGCCTGGCAATATGGAAAACCATCCACTTTCATTTCTCCTCTTCTGAAAATTCGAGATGAAATGGCTTATAAAAACGTAAAAATAAATGCCAGGGTACAAGATTAACATGGAAGATAGAGCTAAGGTCTTCCTTGAATGATTAAATATCTCAAGACCTAAAATGGCCTTACTTCGTGTAATTAAAAATCTCCATGCTTATACCTACAAATGTTATGTAGAACTTAATCAAATATGGACTTTTCAATAGATACTCTGTCTCACAAAATACAAGAAATATGAACCTCATTCAGCATGCCATATTACAGCGGAAAACTAAAATCATTACTGCTGTCCTCTCTAAACCCAAAATTCATGCAATTACAATTACTCAGGTGATTTTTTCAATGTGAAAATCAAAGAGAAATCATATTACTAAATACTAAAGATACATTTTTCAGACATTTTGTGTGATTCAACTATATTCTTATTTTTTATCTATTTATTCAACTAAACTACTCATTGTAAGTTCCAAACATTTAAGGCTATATTACTTAGCTCAATTTACTAAAACATTAAAAATAATATTAGAGTGATTGATAGGTATCATATTAATTTAAAAAGTTATATAGTCTTACAAATAAATACAATATAAGGCTTATTATGATATTTCATACATACAAAATGTGTTATTGGTCACTAGCTTAATACAAAAATCAATAGTTTACAATTAAAATGCATTGACCTTAAATAAAAATCTGTATTCTTCAACTCTCAACAGACATGGGGGTAATTCCACTGTGCTTTGTATTTTATGTTACTCAAGTGTGTATTCTTTTACTTATCCTTTATCCTATCAGCATACCCATACTGTTTGTATATGGTCCCCTTCTTACCTTGTATGTTATTTTCTAATATATGGAACTCTAAACTCTGCTCTAAAACTTCTGCTGGGGTCAGTATATTTTGTCTTCCCACTGCCACTTTCTCTACTTTATTGACATTATGAAGTTTACCTTTAACGTGAAATATAGGTTTTAAAAGTATATGTGTTGTAAAGTCAAATTACACAAGTTCAAATTCTGACTTTGAGCAAGTGACCTAATCATTTCACTTTATACTTTGATTTCCCCATCTGTAAAATCAAAAGTATCAAATAATTACCTGATAGGGATGAAAATAGTTTAGAGACAATTATAACTTTACTAAAATAATGCATATAAATAAAATACTTAGCATTTGCCTATTACTTCATATGTTTTTGATAATAGGTAACTCTCAATATTTTATTTGTCTCTTTCTATATATTATATACAGGTGTTGCTAATTATTTGAAGACTTGACAATCAGTTGATATGTTTCTGTGACACTCCAATTTCTACCACTATACTGGGTAATATGAATGACATTACAGATTACTTATCTAATACTTCTGAGATCTGTACGTCATTATTTCCAAAAAACTTCTTCTAATCTATCTTGTCAATTAATCTCAGTCACACTATGAACTCTCTCTTTCCTACATACTTTTCTTATCTGGAATCACAAATTCATAACTTCCACTTTTAACAATACTTCTCCATTACTACATCCCCTGTTCTCCAGCTTCGTTGGAACCTCCTAGCCTTGAATCCTTCTCTCTGTCTGAATCCACCAACAGCTTTTTATCTTTTCTTACCTCCATGTATAACTTGTTTAGCTTAGCAGGTTGATTTCTTTGCAACTAACTTCCACCTCCTTTTTCCCACTACATCTCAGCTTCACTGGGCTATTAAATCATTTAAAGTTGGTCTTTATTTATTCCTAGCACAGAGTCTTCCCCATACTTACTGGGATCAGCCTCCAATCCACATAACCCCCTAACCCCATTCACCTAAGTTTACTCTTCAAATACTCTGATGGCAGTTTGAATACTACATATTTGAGTAAGCCTTCTAAGTGTTCTTACTGTATAATTTAACTCTTTTAGACGTCATGAAAACTATGCTTAACTAAATTATCATTACATTTATTTATCTAATCAGTTATTTTTTTACTCCAATAAGCCTTTGAATTTCAAGAACTTATCTGATTTCTCATTTAAATAGTAATATGTTTTACAAATATTATTTTTATTGTAGATAACAGTAACAGTCTAAGTACAGATATGAATACTCTTTTTGACTCCCTTTCTTCCCATATGCCCCATCTCTAAACTATTTTCCATTTGTATCTGACTCCATGTGTAAAACACAACTTCTTTTCTTAGAAATTCTGAGTTTTAAAACTAGTAATATAAACTGGGGTATGCTAGGTCACTGTATCCAAGTCATCTGTTTTGGATTGGCTAATATTATTTCTTGCAGATGACAGGAAATGCAATTCAAACTGGATTAAACAACAGTACAAAAACATTTTTATTGCCTCATGTAACTGAAATGTCCAGATGTAAGTTTTCAGGTGCAGCTGATCTACAGCCTCCAATGCTGTCAACAGGACTTATTTTTCTCTACATATTGTACCTCTACATATATGATACTGGCTTTGTTCTTAGTCTCTAGTTTTCCAGATTTAAGATTAACAGAGAGGCGTTTGTGCCTTTCTTTCAGTGGCCACAGAAAACATCGCATTGTATCTCAAAGTTTTATTTAGACACTCATCACTTAGCCATTATGAAGTGCAAGAGAATGTTCTATTTCATTTGGTCAGATTTGAGTCTCTTTCTTACTTCCTCTAACCCTGATATTAGGAGCAGAATCACAGAAGAGAATCTGGATAAAGATTTCCCCCAGAGGAATATTTATAGAACCATATTGGCTACCAGATAAAGAATATGTGGCAAATACACACACACACATACACAAACACACACCCCTACACACTTACATGTACGTATGCTCACTGAAAATTACAGAAATAGAAAGGCATCAATTATTATATATGATCATATCTATATCCCCTACTTTTATGGTTTTGGTTATGTAGACAAGAAAGAGTGTTACACAATAGACGCTAACAAGAGATATTTCTTTAATTGAGGGGCATTTAATCAACCTTATTAGATATGTTCTTTATTTCCAAAGATTTGACGATTAAAACAAAGCTGATACATGTGCTTATCTTGAAAATCCACAAAATTATGTCCAAAGCTCACTGGATGTGTTTCAGGATATCTTTTAACCAAAATATATTTCACATTAATACTCTGATAATTAACAAATGATTAATATCATGTTTCATAAAATATCAAATATGATGAACCACATGAGTTAAAATCTGTGTGATAGAATGTAGTTGTCCAGTCTACAAGATAAAGATAAGGCATGAGAGAAAGTTAGGGAGAGAACAGTGTATACATTAAAGGTAATATGATAAGAATTCAACCCCCAAAGGTTAAATTTTTATACTAATTGAGATACTAAGGTAATTGGTTGAAGAATAAATCGCCTGCAGTTGGCAAAGAATTCCTAGGAGTATAGATAGAGAGAATTCGAGTTGCTCCTTGTTCTGCCACTTTCGATTTGACTTTGGTAAGTTATTTACATTTTCAACAATCTGTTTTCTCTCCTATGAAACAGGCATAGTAAGAGTTATCTCTCAAATAGTGATAACATATATATATATATACACACACACACATATATATGTATATATATAACACATATGTATGTATATACATACATATGTGTTATATATATATAACACAATAATATTAAATCAATTATTACTCTGCTATTGAAGATGAAGCACTAATTTATAAGAAAGTGGAGAATGAAGGACAAAAATAAAATTATCATCTCAACACATGCAGCAAAGACAGTTGACAAACTTCAACATTGTTTTATGATTAAAAAGTAAAAAATATTCAACAAATTAATCATAGAAGGAATGTACCTCAACACAACACAGGTTGTATATGACAAGCCTACAACTAAAGTCATACTTAAGGGTGAAAAGTTGAAAGATTTTCCTCTAAGGTGAAGATCAAGGTAAGAATGCCCACTTTTGACATTTCCACTCGACATAGTACTGGAAGTCCTTAGTCAGAGAAATCAGGCAAGACAAAAAAAATAAAAGCCATCCAAATTGGAAATGAAGAAGTTAAGTTGTCTCCCTTTGCAGACATTATGATCTTTTATCTGAAAAACCCTAAAGACTCTGCCAAAAAACTCATAGAACTAACAAATAATTTCATTAGATTTCAGTTTACAAAATCAACATACAAAATCAGTAGCATTTCTATACACTGACAACCATCTATCCAAAAAAGAATTAAAAAAAATACCTTTTGAAATATCCTTAAAAAAAAAAACTTTAGGAATACATTTAATCAAGGAAGTGAAAACAACTGTACATTGAAAATCAAAACACTGATGAAAGAAACTGAAAAAAAAAACACATGTAAATGTAAAGACATCTCCTGTTTGTGGTTTGGAAGATGTAATATTGTTAAAGTGCCCATACAATCCAAAGCTATCTACAGATTTAATACAATTCCTATTTAAATTTCAATGACATTTTTTATAGAAATAGGAAAAAAAAACTTACAACTTTTATAAAACCACAAAAGACGTAAATAGACAAAGCAATCCTGAGAAAACAAAAACAAAGCCAGAGGCATCACAATACCTGATTCCAAAATCTGCCACAAGTTTATAGTAATCAAAACAGCATGGTACTGGCATAAAAATAGACACATAGACCAATACAACAGAACAGAGAGCCCAGAAATAAATCCACACTTTCACAGTCTATTGCTTTTTGACAAAGATGCCAAGATTACACAATGGGGAAAGGACAGTCTCTTCAATAAATTATGTTGGGAGAACTGTACATATACATTCAGAAGAATGAAATTAAACCCTCATATTATGTTCAAAAATCAACTCAAAAGTGTTAAAGACTTACATGTAAGACCTGAAACTTCAAAAATTATTCAAAGAAAACATAGGAGGAGATCTCCATGACATTGATGTGGGTAATAATTTTTGGATTTGACCCCAAAAGCACAGGAAACAAAGGTAAAAATAGACGAATTACATCAAACTAAATAGCTTCTGCACAGCCAAGGAAACAATCAACAGAGTGAAGAGATAACCTACGGAATGCTAGAAATAATTTGCAAACCATACATTTGATAAGGAATTAATATCCAAAATATATAAGGAACTCAAATAACTCAATGGTAAGAAACATATAATGTAATTAAAAATGAGCCAAGGACCTGAATAGACATTTCTCAAAAGAAGAAATACAAGTGGCCAATAGATATATGAAGTGCTCAACATCACTAATCATCAGAGAAATACAAATGAAAACTACAATGAGATATCACCTTGAGTGTGATAGAATGACTGTTATTAAAAAGACAAAACCAGTGTTGGTTAGCATGTGGGTTTAAAAGGAACTCTTACACACTGTTGGTGGGAATTAACACAGCCATTACGTGAAAGAGTATAGAGGTTTTTTAATACATTAAAAATAGAAATACCTTATGATCTAGGCATCCTACTACTGGATATATATTCAAAGGAAATGAAATTAATATAGTAAAGAGATATTTGAGTTCCTATGTTTATTGTAGCAGTATTTACGATACCCGAAGTTTGTGATCAATCTAAGTGCCTATCTGTGAATGAATGGATAAAGAAAATGTGGTATATATACAAAATAGAATACTATTCACCCTTTAAAAAGAAGGAAATCTAGTTATTTTTACAACATGAGTAAACCTAAAGGATATTATGTTAATATGAAATAAATCAGGTATAGAAAGACAAATACCACATGCCTCACTTATATGAGAAATTTTTAAAAGTTGAACTCATAAAAGCAGACAGTAGAATGGTGGTTTCAAGGCTTGGAGGTGGGAGGATTGGGAAAACGGTCAAAATATAAATAATTTCAGTTAAGAAGAATAAGTTCAAGAGATCTGTTGTAGAATATGGTGACTATATTTGAAAACAATATATTGTACACTTGAAAATTGCCACTAAATGAGATTTAAGGTATTATCACCACAAAAATACACAAATATGTGAGACAATTCCTATGTCAATTAGCTTGATTTAGGCATTCCACAATGGATTCATATATCAAAATATCATATTATACACAATAAATATATATAACTTATGTCAATTATTATATTTTAAAAAATAATGGGTGGTGGGCCTTTCCTTTTATTTATATAGATGAGTTACTAGGTCAGAAAGATTTTGTTAATGAATATATTGGTTATTCAAACATTGAAAAAAACTTGTCAAATCATAGTTTTTCAAAATAATATCTAATTTTTCTCTTTGGGAGTGGAGTCTATTTGCCTCATGACCACAAATTCTGAGAATGAATCCTGTTTTTTATTCCCAGCTCTCTCAAACTAGGGCATATTTTTATGAGTGTGATTTTTAAAACTGCATGTGTGTTCAATTTGGCTTTTGATGTCACAATCCGATAATTTAGGCAATGACTGATAAATATATAGAATAACATAACATGACACCATCCTAGCTTTTATATACAGAAAAAACTACAAATATTTTCTGGAGTTCACAGAAACAATATATCCTCACATTTACATCAATCCTCTACACTCTTATGCATGTTCTAGGTTTTCCAAACATTCCTCAAAACTTTTCTTCTTCGTAAGTAAGGAAATGAGGCTCAAAGACATCTGTGTTGTCTCTGCCTCCTTTTATCCAAATATTCTACCCTGCCCCATGAGACAATATCTCTTTTTTCCATTTTTAATTGTTCCCAATTGCTTCATGTTGAAAATGTCTAAATGTTTTAACTGAGTTTGAGCATAATTTTTATAAATGGTATCATTATCAACATCATTGGTTTTACAGATTTGATATTTGACCCTTGCAAACTTAGCTTGAAAAAATGAGTGAATTAATATTTAGAAAAAACACAACTAATGATTTTGTGAGAAATTTCAAAAAGCATGACTGCAATGAATCAAGAGATAGTAAATACTGATGTTGTTTTTTGAGTTTCTAATAAGACAATACCACCTTTTCTTATGTTCCCATACAAACTTGAGCTTCTTTAATAACACTCTGAAAACTGATAGTTTTTGACTAATGCCTATTTTTCTGACTATGCTATGAGCTTTTCAAGGGCTGGAATTATAATTACCTTTTTCAGTATGGCATAGAAATATCTGACATATACCAGGTACTTATTAAATATTATTTAATTAAAAATGCATTTTGTAAATTTTGTAAACAAAGATAACTTAAGATTTTAACATTTCATCTTTTATAATATTAATCCCTTGAAGGTAAAAGTCCTACCTAACAAAAAGATTGGGTTATTTCATACTTCTACTTATAAATAATTTCTTTATTCTAACTTTCCAAATAATTCCCAAATAATTTTAAACCTTTCTTTTTCCCAATCTTCATCCTCCACAATATTTGTCCCCTCACTTCTTTGACTCTGTATTTCTAATGTTATTATTTGGCATAGAATATTATCCTTTGCCTTGTACAACTACCCTAACCTTAACTAACTTTGTGACAGTATAACTTATATCATTGCCAGCCCAAATAATCAAACTTGGAGTATGAATAAAACACAATTTTGAGACATTGTGACCATGTTACAATCAGAGATTTACTGAAGAAAATATGAGCTTGAAGAACACCCCTTCACTGAGGATGTCTAAATTCTGAAGAAGACACTTACAGTAACATTTATTCAAACATAGATGGTCAGAAAACAGTACATTATGTCCAAATGAACTGCACACATAAGGGGGAGCTAAAATCATGGTAGTTACTGTTGAATTTTCAAGTCAATATATGCATTACCTGAATAAGTATTTGGATTCTGACACTTGCAAGTAATGGATAAAATTTTCCCATTTAATCAAACTTCAACGTTTATAGATGCCATGGCTCTTGAATTATAAAGCCAATAACTAACTTAGCAGTTTCCCTTCTGTAAGTTGCTCATTTCTGTGTCCTTTACTGCGCGACTTTTCATCTGTTTACTTCACTCATGGTTCCCCCTCATTTTCTATTCTTTCTATCATCTTTAAATTTTATGCTTTCTCCTTGAAGACATTTTTTACTATTTCGTTATCCTATTACATTAACCTATATTGAGCTCTCCTTCATTGAAATCCTACCACATTTATGTTGAGTACATTATAAAAGTAACTACTTGAAAAAATAGCTTGATAGTCACAAAATTAAAGAGTTAAAAGAATGGGTTTTGTAATTTTGCAGACTTTGCCGTAAAAATCAGTATTGCCACTTTCCTGATGTGTGATTGTAGATGAATTTCTTAACTTCTCTCTGTCTCAATTTCTTCAACAGAAAACTGGGGGTAGTAACTATACATACTTTGGGTCTCGTTGACATGACCTAGGCATAGTTCCTGTCACATAATGGGAGCTTACTAACCATTCACCACCAGAATATTAGACAGGTAACTTGGACCCTCAACATGTCTATGTTACTGTCAGCATGACCTTGAAAAGGTTGCTTATTTTTGAAAATCAACATCATTAATCCTAAATTTAAGATAAAATTATGTTGTTTTATTTGGCTCGTAAAAGTTTTGTGAGAATTAGTACAGTTCTGTAGTCAATCACTGAACCTCAACATTATTATCATCGTTGCCCTGTATGTTATTTTTAATTATAATAATTTCTTAAATCTGCTGCATTAAAGTAGGGTACAAGATGGAAAAATATGAGGTCTTTGTATATAAATTTTCATGTCATTCTCTCAAACACAGGTTTGAAAAATAAATAACAGATGCTTAGTAAAGTATTAGTGATCAGGAAATAATGGACTGAAATCCAGGGATGTTGCTACCTTCTTGGAGAACAGGTGTATGAGATAAGTCAGGAGCAAAATGGTAAGAACAGGATTATCTTGGAATGATTAGTTCATATGGGGTAGTCTATCCTCAGGGGTTCTTATTCTACTTCATAGTTTACATATATTTTGTAGACATTCTAAGTTTCAGATATTACATAAAATTCTAAAAAAAGTAAAAGTTGGCCAGGCGCGGAGGCTCACACCTGTAATCCTAGCACTCTGAGAGGCCGAGATGAGTAGATTGCCTGAACTAGGAGTTGTAGACCAGCCTGGGCAACAGAGTGAAAGCCTGTCTCTACTGAAATAAGAAAAAAAAAAAATGAAATAAAAGTAAAATTAGACGGGCATGGCAATGCGCCTTTAATCCCAGTTACTCAGGAGACTGAGACAGGGGAGTCGCTTCAACCCGGGAGGCAGAGGTTGCAGTGAGCCGATATCGCGCCACTGTACCTCAGCCTGGAGCCTGGGCAACAGAGCAAGACCATCTCAAAAAAAAAAGTAGAAGTAAAAGTTACTGACTAAATATTATCTTCTAATTAGTGTGCATATGTAAAATATATGAGATATTTTACGTTTGAGATAAAAGAACACAAATCTTGATCTCAAGAAATATTTTTTTCTAGAAAGACTTTACCTAGAAATGCAGGCTTACAGAAGATTTTTAAAATTGTGTGAGAACCAAGTAAGATAAAAATATATGACACCACCCCCTTCCTTTCAGTTTACATCTGAATTTGGATTTTTTAATCATCCTCCACCATGTACTTTTTCCTACTGCTTGGTTTTACCTAGGTTTTATTTTCCCATTTATTCCCAAGGATATAATTATACTTAAAAAAAAAATCTTAACACTCAGTAACATAGTAAAAAATTACCTGAGAAACAAGGTAACTTAATAAAAGTCAAAGTTTCTTTTTTGCTGCCACAACATATTAAAAATTGCTTTGAGTTTAAACGTAAAACTTGGTATGCAGAGGTAAACAAAGAACAAAGAAGCGTGTTGTTGGAAACAGTTGTGCATTGGCCTCTGAGGATAGAGTTTGAGGTATAAACTTATAGAAATTCCTTCTAGCTGGAAGTTGTATGCATTCCTCCATGCTGTTTTATCCCTATACTTATACACTAGACTCATTGTAAGGCTATTCACAGAAATTCAGTTAGGCTACAGGCTCAAACCATGACTCTTTCATATGTAGAATGCATTTTTTTTTCTTTGACAAGCTGCTTACATCAAAATATATAAAATAAATGAGTATTTTAAAAGTATAAAATGGCTCAGTGTAATAGGAATATAACTTCCTGAACTACATTAAACTGTGACAAGTTGTTCAAATTTACATCTTCCTCTTCATCTCAGTGATGTGCATCTGCATAAAGTGTCTCTGAAGAACAGAAATACATCAAATAAACAGATGTGAGAAACTGCGAGTTTGGCCAGAATGATGCGATATCACAAGAAATATGGGTCAGATGCCTAGCATTCTTTAGGCACCTGAGTTGTTTTCTTTGCAGTTTGTAAAGTTTCCGTGACCAGTTGATTCCTTTATGATTTAAACTTAATTAAGTAGAACATAAGAAATATTTCGGTAGGTTTGATGCCTTTCCTTTTGTGTCTGTAAAATACGTGAGGTCAGGAACTGTGTTAGCTTTCCCCCAGTCATTTTGTTGAAACATAGAACCCCATAGTTTCACTGGCTTAAAAACACAAAGGTTTATGTTTATTAACATTATAGGTCAACTGTGGGCCAACTGAGGCTCTGCTCTACTGGTCTTCATTCTGGAATCTAGACTGAAAAATCAGCCACTATCTGAGACATTTTATTCTCATGGTGGAGAGAAATGAGTAATGGTAGAAATCTACATGTTCTCCTAAAATTTATTCTTGACAATGGCATGCGTGACCTTTGCTTACATATCATCGGCCATGGTCAATAGCATGGCCAATATTGTTGTCAATTGAACAGAAAATGATGTATATCGTTCCCAGTTATTTGCTGCCCTCTCTCTAAGACCAACATAGTCTTTACCATTGCCATATGTCTACCCATTTTGAGGCATATGGCAATGTGTAAAGACTATATTGCTCTTAGAGAGAGGGCAGCAAATAACTGGGAACGATAAAACAATCTGCCACAAGAACTCAGTCTGATGTTCATTTAGTAGGTATATCATTTATTCTATGATCATTCCAACATTCACTCATTGTCTACTACATATCAGATAATTAAAATAAGATAAATTAGAAGATAATAGTCACTTATTTAGAAAGGAAGATTAATATACATGAAAACAAAGAAAAGGGATTAAGTGAAACATTGCAAGAGGCTATAAGATTAGAATAAACAATAGAAGAGAGAGATACCATGGACTGAAGAAGTTAAATAAAATCTCAGGAAAATGTTAAGTAGCATTTGTCTTGCTAGAGAAGGGGAAATGTGGAAAAATGCATTTACAGAGCCATAGAAATAAATGAAATAATTAAATTATAAACTGGAGCAAGTTCATAATTCAATTAACATCGACAATTAGTCTTTGGCAACTTTCACCAATCACAAAATCTCAAGGTCAGTAGTATACTGGTAAATATTTAACACCTGGCTTTGCCAAGAGTAGGAAGGCTCCTGATCTTTAACATTTGCTCTTTTCCATGGTATAAATTCTGCTACCATCACTGATTTCAAGGTACCAAGGCGGGTCAACCAAACTTTAAAATTCCTGAAAATTTAACAGTCTTATTTGCCAAGCTTGTAAATGCCGTATTCAGCATGTCACTGCTAGACATTCTTACAACCAAAACAAGTATCTTTATCACTTTGAGAATACCAGTTCCTGGCATATTAATTCCTCTAGATTGCCTGGAAAATGATTAGTTTTCATTTAATCGAGGAACATTTCTAAAAAGCTAAAATTACTTAGGTACTCAGTTAAATGTGGTTGATGTTATTTTACTCACTGTTATGAGGCAGCACTTGTAATATTTAGTTCCTTCCTCTGTCGTGCATCAACTAACTAATCTCTCTTTGTGAGTAAATTCTTGGTTTACCCTCGATGCTGTACCTACAGGGGCTCACAGTTCCACAGGGACAATTTGATGTCGACCCCTAGTGGTCTCTAAAACTGTGGAATTCAGCATCTGGGGAAGCAGTTCGTATAGAGAGAAAGAAAGAAACTTAGGGGTCAAATTGAAGTTTGCTTATGAAATCCCAGTATACCATCTCTGTGACCTTAGAACAATACTTATCTGAGTTTTCTGTAATTTTATTTAAGTCAATGATGTCTCTCTGTCCGTTTCTGTTTCTAGGTGACCTCATGTAAGTTAATTAATGCTTATGGATTTTATTTACATTTAAATATTTAATGAAAACTTTGATATAAATGATTCTTCAGGCCTCTTACATTCTATGATGTTGTGAGAATTTAATCCAAGTCCTGGGGTAATTTGTTGCTGTAATATGTTATTTTTTCTCCGCTTAAAAGCAGCATGCATACAGAAGCTGTGGATTCTTTTACATAGAAAGTGATACTTTATGCTGTATGTTTAACTTATTTTGCATATTGCCTCTCTCCAATTATTAGAATATGAGTATTATGATTTCAGGAGTTGCTGTTTTTTTGGTCACTAAATTTCATTTTAGGTTAGAAGACTTCCACATTTTCTGCTATCTTTTCTCGTACGACTGGTATTTTTTATTCACATATGAGTTCTTCAAACCTGAGGTGTCCAGTGAAGTCCCCATGCACCATCTCTGTGACCTTGGAACTCATCTCTCTGAGCTTTCTGTATAACAGGCCCATAACAATGCTTACTCTATTAGTTAGCTTACATTTTCCTTATAATCATAAACTGGCGTTTAGTTGTTTTTATTGTTTAATTGTAATCAATGATGTCACTCTGTCCAATATGATAATCACTAGCCATGGGCAGCTACTTAAATTTACATTAATATGATTAAATCATATAAAAACTATTCAATTTACCAAGTTGAACTACTGCATTTTCAGTGCTCAATAGCCATATCTGAGAACACAGATTTCCATTACTAGAAAGTTCTATTTGACAGCGCTCCACAATTATCCATGAAATACCATAATTCACATAAGGCTAGCACTTCAAGTCAGAAGTCTGATCTGATGTGGGGGATGGAACTTTTGACTAAAATCACAGTCTCCAATCAGTTATTTCTTGTAAATTCAGTATCTATGGATTCAGGTTACATTGTGAGAAAAAATCCCATCTTGCCTTCTACACTGTCCCTAGCCTCAGACATCTATAAAAAGAAAATAGCTGTTATCATTTATAAGAACATGTGACATAATGGCTTTAAGTGCTTCATGCAGTCACTCATCATTTGCAGATGACAAAACTGTGAGTCACATAAGTCACAATGCTTTTTAGTGAAACAGCCAGGGATGTGAACCAGACCAATTGAATATGCAATCCTTTGCTTTTATCTTAGATGTCACACCACCTCACATTTCTAGGATATGCATGTTTTCTAGGAGTAACTTTCCTATAAACCAAGCCCCTTTTACTTATTTAATAATAGTGAATAGTTTATAAATGAAGACCCAAAAAAAATTCTAATTTATATTTATAATGGATCATAAATATTAACCTCATATATAAAAGGTCAATGAGTATCTATTTCTAATGAAACATAGTTTTCCTTTTGAATAAAATTGTTTCTTATTTTTGTTTTATAATCTTAAATCTAGTATCTAATATATTTATATATTCTATAATACAATAGATCTTAAGGTTATAGCTATATCGAGCTTACTAAGTAATGTATATTTGTGTTATATGTTCCTTCTTTGGTAATAGGAATATGTCAAAGATTACTTTTCTTTAAAAACAATTCTCTCAACAATTTCCACTTTTCTAACAAGCTAAAATCATTCTGTGAAGAAATTGCATGTAAACTGTCCCATTAATTTCAAACTATATATTTTACTAGATTCATAGGCACAACTTGTAAAAAGAGATCCATCTCAGTTGGTGGCATTTATTTTCTTCTGCAATAGAACAATGTAGGTATAATAGAAAACCAGAAACAAAAATATTTGCTACATAAAGAATAATGGTAAGTTAAAGCAAAAGTATTTGTTTACTTTTCATGGAAGATGAATGACATCATTTTCTTGTGTACATTCTTGCTTACTTGAAGTACTGTTCTCTAAAATGATGAGTGTTTGGCTCATGTTTTTGCTTATCCAGATATAGACCATTAATAATAGTGTCCATTTGGGTAAGGAGCACCATTGCAGTGATTTAGAGCATGCATTAAATATCCAGGCTGCTTAGGTTTGATTACTAGCTTTGACAATTTATGTGACCTTAGGCAAATAACGTAACCTCTCTGTGCACCATTTCCTCTGTTGTGGCATGGAAATAATAATCTTACCTTGGCTGAGTAACAAAATTAATTAATAATAAAAACATTTATAACTGTGCTGGGAGTTGTATGCCCTCTATGTTAGCAAATAACTCCTTAGACATGCTAAAAAAAAAAAAAGTAAAATATATCTATATGAATATATAAGACAAGCAATTTTTGTAATATATGTATTTTTATTAAGTTCTGGGGTACATGTGCAGATCTTGCAGGATTGTTACAAAGGTGTACACGTGCCATGGTGGTTTGCTGCCTCCATCCCCCCATCACCTACATTAGGTATTTCTCCCAATGTTATCTCTCCCTAATCTCCCCACCCCCCACTATCCCTACCCTAGTCCATCACCCCCCAACAGACCCCAGTGGGTGTTGTTCCCCTCCCTGTGTCATGTGTTCTCATTTTTCAATACTCACCTATGAGTGAGATCATGTGGTGTTTGGTTTTCTGTTCTTGTGTCAGTTTGCTGAGAATGATGGTTTCCAGATTCATCCATGTCCCTGCAAAGGATGTGAACTCATCTTTTTTTATGGCTGCATAGTATTCCATGGTGTATACGTGCCACATTTTCTTTATCCAGTCTATCACTGATGGGCATTTGTGTTGATTCCAGGTCTTTGCTATTGTAAACAGTGCCACAATGAACATAAGTGTTCATGTGTCTTTATAATAGAACGATTTATAATCCTTTGGGTATGTACCCAGTAATGAGATTGCTGGGTCCACTGGTATTTCTATCTCTAGATTTTTGAGGAATCGCCACACTGTCTTCTGCAATGGTTGAACTAATTTACACTCCCACCAACAGCGTAAAAGCATTCCTATTTCTCCACATCCTGTCCAGCATCTGTTGTCTCCAGATTTTTTAATGACCGCCATTCTAACTGGCATGAGATGGTATCTCAATGTGGTTTTGATTTGCATTTCTCTAATGACCAGTGATGATGAGCATTTTTTCTTCTGTTTTTTGGCTGCATAAATGCCTTCTTTTGAAAAGTATCTGTTCATATCCTTCACCCACTTTTTGATGGGATTGTTTTTTTCTTGTAAATTTGTTTTAGTTCTTTGTAGATTCTTTGTAGATTTAGTTCTTTGTAGCTACCCTTTGTCAGATGGGTAGCTTGCAAAAATTTTTTTTCCATTCTGTTGGTTGCTGGTTCACTCTAATGATTGTTTCTTTTGCTGTACATAAGCTTTAAGTTTAATTAGATCCCATTTGTCTATTTTGGCTTTCGTTGCATTTTCATTAGTCATGAAGTCCTTGCCTATGCCTATGTCCTGAATGGTTTTGCCTGGTTTTTCTTCTATAGTTTTTATGGTGTTAGGTCTTATGTTTAAATCTTTAATACATCTGGAGTTAATTTTTGTATAAGGTATAAGAAAGAGGTCCAGTTTCAGTTTTCTGCACATGGCTAGGCAGTTTTCCCAACACCACATGTTAAACAGGAATCCTTTCCCTATTGGACAAGCAATTTTTAATAGACGACATTAATAATCATACACTATTATAAACAGCCTCAGTGTCACCTAGCTCAGATTAAAGACTTGTTTAATTTTCTATTTTTGTTTCTTTTATGTTTATATGGTAAATAGTAAATAAGCTACACAACCTAAATGTGCTCTAGAAATAAATTATTTATCATTACAATTAAATAACATAAAAACATGTGGGTATTTTCTAATGTTTTATTTTTAAAAAGCCAAATACATTTATATTAATCAGCTAAAAGAATAAAGTTACTTCAATTTCTTATGCAAATATCTGATAAGATTTTAATGTGATACAACTGAACTTTCCTAACCTAGGATCTCATAGTTATTAATCAGGAAACTATAATCATATTTGCAAGAAACCTGATACAGTAAACAATCTTAGCTAAAATTCAGTTGCTTTGTAACTATTAAATATTTTATTGATATTTTAGGCATGAAATCTTTTAATAACCTTTCTTATAGCAATTTTTATTTTAATTTCAAATAACTGCTTGCATCAGTGAAGGTTTGGGCAGAGAAATAGAAATTATGCTACATACTTCAGCAGAGAATGTAACATAGTGATTAGTCTCATGTGTGGAGGGCTAATAAAGCAAAAAGGAACACTGAGGTAATGCAAAGACGGTAACCTTAGGAAGCAGCTACCAGCTGTAGAAAGCAGGTTGATCAGAATCTAGAAACTTATGGGAGGGGCCAGAAAGAGCATGCACTCAAACCTCTGAAGAAGTGTTGCTGCACTGCTTGATGCTAGTAAGTTAAGAGCTCCAAGGAAGGGCGCTAAAGGGGTGGGGCTAAAATTGATAAGATAGTGTTGTCCAGCATATGTGGATACACATAAGAGAACACAATGAAGTTTGTGCTAAAACTGGAACCAGCTATTGTTACTCAGGTGAAAGACCATTGCTTGGGCTATATTGACAATAGCACCAATAATAGGAGGAAGCATATCCTTCTCTCTTCTTCCTGTTTCAATATCCTTTCTTCTCTCGATCCCTCCTAGTGACAGGGGGAATTGAGTGACAAAGGAAAAATGCAGTCTTCAGAGTCCCAGACTCAGTGTCACAAAGCTCAGAATTGAAGGGTAAACAAAGGATTTATGAATGAAATACACTTAAAGATGAGGCTATTGCAAATGTAGACATTCTCAGCACTCTTAATCTATCACATGGCTCTCCCTCTCCCTGCCCTAGAATAGGGTGAAGAGTTCCTCACCTTTTCCCAAAAAATATCTTGGTTTTAGCACTGAAAGTCTGAATCCCCAGAAATCCCCAGAAATTAGGATGGTTGGCCACTTTATCTTAGATTTCTAAATATGGAGAGGGAAATTGCCAGATTGGAAGGAAGATGGAAAACAAGTTTTGTTGTAAATAGTTCTATATATTTTTCTAGCTTTAATTTGTTATTTTTTAAAAAGAAGTGATAATTTGGGACTCTCTATACATCCACTTATTGGTAGGTTTGCTTTCCCTTGTGTTTTCCATTATTCTTCTTTGTGGAGGAGCATAAAGAAAACTCTGTAGGAGAATGTGCAAGAAGAAAAGTTTTAACTCTGACCTCACTTGAGTGAAACTGCAAATTATCACTACCCTGACTAATACTTGATTTCTTCACATACCAAAAAGCCATACAATGACAGTCCACTGTATGCTAAAAGCCTGAAATTTCAGAACTGAATGTCCCAATCTCTAAATTAGAATAATTTTGGAATTATTAGTTTGGGCAAAATTATACTGGTTACCACATTATCCATGATGGTTTGCCTCTTTCACTGCAGTAAAAGTCAATTTGCCAAGAATTATAAGTTCAGCTAGAGCATGTCAACATATTGGTATCTTCTGTAGGAAGTGGCAAGATGGAACGTTCTTGCCTGTCTAGTTCATGGTGAATACTTCATGCTGCCATCCTGTATCTGAGCTATCATCTGACCTCTCAAACAGGCATCCTATGCCATTTCAAGCAAATTACAACTGAAAAAAACACACACACTTTTTTTCATAGTTAAAATTGTTTTTCGCTTTTGATTTTGTTTGCCTTCAGAATATTTTTAATGACATTTGAGCCTCTTAAAGGTCTGGATTTCTTACTAACTTCTCAACTTCAGTTCCGACTTCTCTGCTTCTCCATTCTCTGTCAATCTGTAGTGCTAATTCAAATATCGTATTAATTACATAAAAGCTAATTTAGGATAGTTATAATAACAAGTCATAAATAAGTGCATTTCCCCATGAAATAGTTCAGTTAGTTTTGGATAACAGGCAGCTGTGCTTTGTGAGGTTATTTGGGCAGAGGTCCCTTCTGTCATTTGCTCTGTCATTGGACATTGTACACCATCATTGGGCATTGGACTCTGGTGTGGTCCACACTGAGCTGCGAATCACCTGCAATTTAGTCTGTGTAAAGAGGAAAATGAGATGAAATCCCAGACAGTTCTTTCTCTTAGAGCCAGTGAAGAAGCTACATAAATTATTCTTCGTAACCTGGGAGGTCAGGATCTGTAACAGTCAGCTGGGAAGCGATTGCACTTATGTAGTTCACTGTCTACTCAAATAAGACACCATGAAATTCTTAAGATAAGTGTAGAGTTTTATTCATTTATGTAGTTCCAAAACCTTGCCCATGGTAGAAGATCACTTCTTGTTACTGAATTGATTTGAATAGACTACATGCTTGTGACAGATAATTAAGTACAGAGATTATAACAACCTCAATTGTGCAGATGGGGCCCTGAGGCTTGAACAAATTGAAATGACTTCCTTTAAATCTAGTTCATGATGAAACTAGGATTAGAGAAACCTTTTTGATTTCTGGTATAAATTTAAGGTTAGTCAAGCAATACTATGGGTCTGCTCTCACATGAAAATCATTAATTGGAAAACTAAGCATAGCCCATTTGAATGACATTATGTTTATTGTGTATGGTGGTGGTTTTGTTTTTTTAATGTCAACATTAAAAGACATTCTTCTGCATCGTTTTGCAGCTTGAAAATATGCAGAACCTTATTCTTTCCTAATTTAGCATAATCTTACAACTTCCAATTGGCCTTTTTCTAGTGAATATTGCCAGCCAGAATTAGCACACTGACACTTGAAAGTCTTAAAATTGAGACTGTTTCTATAACGCACTATGAAAAATCCTACAAAATAAAGACTAACTGCTTTATAATTTACAAAATGAATATTTTAGAAAACCTAAAGGCAATATTTGTTGGTAAGGCTATAGAGATGATGCTGAAATTTAATAGAAAACAAAATCATGGAAATTCAGTGGTGTTTGAATATAATAGGTATAAGTAGGTTCTAGAATCAGTCACCCTAGCTCTACTACTTAATAGCACCTTAAGTTTCGTAAAGTCAGTCTTCCTTTCTAAGTCTCAGCTGCCACATTTCTAAAATAAGAATAACTTCATAAGATCAACTTTATAAAGTAATTGATTTTACACTTTTCCTAGAATAGATTAAACAAATAATAAATGATGGCTATTATTACTATCATAGATCTAAGAGTCCTATAAGACATAACTGTAACTATAAAAAGATTGAAAGTTTGTTTAAATTAGCTATAATTTAAAAACTATCAACAAAAATAATTCCTTTTCTTAATTGCAAGCATCAGCATTTCTAATAGGTTTCTGTGTTTTTTGCTAACATACAAATAAAAATGACATCGTTTTTGAATTAGTCTATATTATGCTTAAGACAGCTAAGCAAAGCATAAAAATCCAGCACACTCTAAGGGGAAAACAAGGGATTGTCAGAAGAGCTAATCACAAAGCAATGTAGAAATTGGCAAACGCTTTAAAAGCGCTAAAAACCAAATACATATGAGATGGCTATTTTTAAAAAGAAGAAATACAAAAACATTTTATAGCCAAAATCTTAAGAATAAGATAAATGAAAAAGACAAAAGATTAAAAAACAGAGAGCAAATAGTTTTCACTGCTATATCTCTGAAAATAAAGCGTCGTTATTATCTACTACTTTCACTACCAAAATAATGCCAACCCTTGAGCAGTTGGTTTCTTACCAAAATAACAGCCTGAAAGAAATTTTGATTTAGACAGAGGACAAGTTTCTTCAGATAGTTTTGAAACTTACTATTGGTTGAGTTTTTTGAATGGACTAATGTTATTTCTGCAATCAGTTGAACTAAATGAAAATTATATATGCATTTGAACCACCATAGAATTACGGGAGTTAACACTCATTAACTCTGTCACCTGTGGTTTAGGAATTAAAGGAAGGATCTCCAATGGGTTAATTATGAATATTTTATGGAAATATTTTATGAATGTAGTTTGTAATTACAGATTTGATGTGACACTGAGAAAGCTGAATCCAAAGTTAAAGAGAAGGGTAGGATGAAGCCCCCATAATTATTGGTTCTTAAAACTCATACTACATTTTATGCCATTTCAGTCTGTCATGTGAATGTCTCTGTGACTACATTTTTATCTTCTTAATATTTGAATGAAATAACATGAATTTAATTCATTTTCATGTTGGTTGCATTTGTGATTATTGAATAAAATCTGAAAAGATAGATCAGAACCAGGTTTTCTCTAACTATAAATATTCTTGTTACTCATTTACTTCTGTCTAGAATAGGAAAATAAACCAGTAAAAAAAGGAAATGTAAATTAAGAATAAAATGTTCTGTGTTTTGTTGAAACTTAATTCATTCCAAAAGAGGGATTGCATTCATATACAATCTTTCATAGGCTTATATACATTTTCATTAATTTTTTTCTTATATCACTAATTCATTTTACCCTTTGGTGGTAAGTTATCACTTAGTTGTTCAAGAAGAAATTTTGAAACATATGAAAAGGAAACGAATATCATTCAACCACATATAATACAAAACCTGAAAGATCTATTATATGAACATTCTTCAACTAATTAATTTGTTTTCACTTTAAACCTTAAAAACTTAAAGTAGGTATTGAAAATATTTTAAATAGTTTTAAATAAATTCTTAAGACCACAGTTATCATGTATTACAAATGACCACAAAACCCCAGATAACTATTACAATGTGTATATTGCTCATCCATCTGTAGTCATCAGCTATGCAATATTGCTGCTCTCAACTGCGTCCACTCATATTTTTGCACATTAGATGGCTGTTAAAATATACGGGGGGACTGGGCTGAGTCAGCTCTGCTCCTCATCTTTCATCCTGCAGCAGGCTAGCCTGGCTAGACTTTCATGACTGCAAGAGCAAAGGCACAAGAGAGTATAGAGAAACACATGTTGTCGTTGAGGCATAGAGTAAGGATAGCACACAATCGTATCAACATCTTATTGGCAAGACAAGTTAAAAGGCTAAGTTAATTTCAGAGTTTGGGAAAACTTCTGACTTTTTAGTCACAACGACCACAAAGTCACATGGCAAAGGAAGTGGACCCAGAGAAAAGGAAAGGATTGCCAGCATTTTTAGAATCTATGATTATTTTCATGTTTTTAAATCAATTTATTTTACTTTTACACTAAGCCAATCAAATTACCTAGATGCAGAAATTATTCTATTAACAGTTAACATATATATATATATATATATATATATATATATATGTATATATATCTGCTTTGTATTTCTGAAATATGAGGCAATTATACTTGTTATTTCCCAAACAAAATAATTCTACTTTGATTATATTTTACCACGTCTGAAACAAATTGAACATTAACAAATTAAACTTTAATAAGGTATTTAATCTTTTGTGGTTCTTATATCACATCATGCAGAAAATTTTTCCGGTAACTTAATAAGAATCTTTCTACTTAGCCACTGTTCCAAGGGAAACAGAGTCACAGACATAATTATTTAAGAACACATATATGCTTCTATGGGAATTCATAAATAATATGAAAACATGAATGTGAAGTGCAAGTAAGCATTAAAATCTACTGCTCTTCAATACAGTTCTTCAGAATAATTACGAATTCTTTAAAGATGTGTAGAAAATAAAATTCTCCTTAATGTCAAGTCTAGAAAATATAATCTCCCACATAGACCAGAAAATTGAGTTATAGTATTAATATTTTAATTCATTCTTATTACTACCTATCCACTCTCTCTCTCAAATTAGCTTAATAAAGATCTGTGTTTTTAGAATCATACCTATATTAATTCAAACATTTTACATGGGACAGTGTCTACCTATTTATTGAATATCATTAATGCCATTGATTTCTGCAAATACATTACATAATAAATGACATGTTTCCAAAAGTAATTGTTGACCTAACATAGAGATAATTTAGACTTTACAAAATAACAATAATTCAGATAAAAATTTAAACTAAAAATGATATTTTCTATTTGGAAGTTATATTACTGTTTTAATACAGAATTTAAAAAATTGGTTGGATAGATTTGCTGACACAAGCAAAACTTTAGGAGTATACATGCTCCAAAGGAGAGCATATTTGTCTTATTCACCACTGGATTGCCAGAGCCTGGAGTAGAGACTGATGGAGAGCATGAGCTTGAAAAATAATGTTTCAATAAAATATTCCTTGACTGAATGAATGATGTTATTATGTAATTGAATAACATTGTTCCTTGATGACATGGGAATAATCGACAGAGAATTTTCCACAATTCACATAATTAGAAAATAATAAAGACATACTGTAAGAAAGCCATTAGATCCTTCATAAATTTCTTAAAGGTGACATGAATAATCCCAAGATATAGATCAGAGCTAAAAAGAATCCACTTAATTTTCAAGTTTTATACATTTTGCAGATTTATTTTTCGATTCCAGGCTGTTTGAACACTTCATTGTCAAATCAAAATGCTTCCTTCAAGTTACTTTGGCAAGCAAAACGGAACATATTGTTAGATTAAAAATCTAAGCATGTGTTTAACTTCAAGTACTTTAGGCACTCAGGAATTTGTAAAATTTGAGGAGAAATATATTATTTGCCCTAAACCAGGAACTGCATGCCTGTTAAATTTTCCAAAGAACACCCATATATAATGTAACTTAGAAAAGTAATATATTTTCCAATATTTTAAGTTTTGCTCTTCATGAGCTATCCTGAAGTCAAGAGAAAGTCATTGTTTTGTTATCATGTTATTATAAATTCCATAGAGTGATTCAATATGTAAAGAAATGAATACCCTGAGTTCCCATTGTTGAAAAATGGTATATTCTCTTAAAAATTATGTATATATATATATATGGTAAATTCACTGTAATCTGTCTTTTCTATCCACAATATAATAATTGTTCAAAAAAACACTACATTATAAATTATATAGTTACCTATATTATACAATTTTACTGTTTTCTTGGACATACTTAATTTAGAAAATCATTTAGAGTATCTGATGGGGGGAAGTAGAGGAAGGATTAGGGAAGGGACTAATCAATAGACTCAATTACTGTAAGTTTTCTACTTCTTAGATTGAGTAGATCATAATAATCTAACTTCACAACAGTATTGTGTTTTATAACATATATATTTTACATATATCTTATGCAAGTATCAAGTACTATTAGTAAATGAAGTTCATTTTCAGAGACAAAAAATATAGTTAAAATTATTTATAAATGCCAATTTTTCCAAACTACTATCAACTCTAAAAATATATTGCTAAAAGCACATCAAGAGAAACATTTTTCAGATTTCCTCCCTAATGAAAAACAAAATCTTAATTTTTGTACATGAAATATCTAAATATTATCTAATTGAGGCTTAAATAACATTGTTTCCTGATTACTTAGGTGAAGTCAATAGATGATATTCTACAATTCACAGAAATGAAATATAATAAAGATATTTGGTTAATTTATTTCATTAAAAGAAAATATTCACTTATGTTTTTCATGATTAAATATTAAGGAAATTTAAAATTTGGAAAAATGCACTTATTTGAGAAAAAATTATCACATGACAATCTTTGTTTCTAAATATGAGGTTAAAGAAAATATGTGTGTATGCATTTATTAACATGTAGGTATAGCATGGTATCAAAAGGGAAACCAAAAGTAATTAATAACATTTAATATATTAGATAAACTCAACAATTCACACAGGTTATCAATAATTTACAACTAGAAACTGCAATATATAACTTAATTCAGTTGTTAAAATGTAATAAGATGGTGTGTACCTAAAGTGTGGAGTTAGCATTGAGAAAATAATAACTTTGAATTGATAAAAATATAAATAGGTGAAACAATAAAAGAATTGATTTCAGATATCTAGAAAATGTATCTTTATATTCAAAACTGATATGAAATTACATTCAATATATTTTTTAAATAAAATTAATTTTGAAAAATTGTGGTAGTAGTACATTAAAATTATATTGTATTTCAATGTTATTCCATAAATAATATTGCAACAGAAAATGAAGCATGAATCCTCAAAAATTATTTCATAATGTCCTTTATGTCTTTCTTCTTTCTTCTTCTTTCAGAGAATTAATTGGCATTTATCTATTCCTACACACTCCTTAACTTACCTTACACAGATCTGTCCTGGTTGTAAGTTGGAAGTAATCAACTCACATTATTTTAAGGAAAAAAGAAAAGGACATTTACTAACACCTACAGTGAATAAGTCAAGAAGAGGCATATGATTTTAGATCTCTGTGGGTCCAGGAATTATACAATGTCAGAAGGACATGAAATCTCTCTGTCCCTTGTTACTACTTTGTCTTGTTTGAGGAAATAGCATCAGGCCAACTCTACTTACACAGTAAGAATGTTGACTACTGGCAGATGGGCAGATTCAGCCTTATATTCCCTCAGCTTGGTTAATCTGACAAAAAAAAAGTGAAGGCATTTTATGCAGTAATGTAGAAAAGTCCCCAGGGCTCATAGCTGTTAGTCTTATGTATATTTCTGAAATAACCACTGTACTAGAAACTCTTACTGTCCCAGGCCTGAGTTACGGTTTAAAAGGGAAAAATATGTTCTTAAAAGGAAAATCAAATGCCATAACCAAAATAAAGATAAACATATTGTGGGCTCAAAAGCAACAAATAAAAATATCTTAAAATCTTTAGCACCTAATACTAAAACATATACTTTTCCACCACATGTATAAGTTTTGAAATGTCCCTACTTTAACATAATGCATTCACCTCCTTCTTTGTATTTCTATTCTCGTCTTTCTCTTTTTTCACACCAAAAAAATTTATTTTTCCAAAATACAGATCTGTACATTATACTGATCATCTCAAATACTAATTTTATTATTGCATACAGAAACCAAAAATCCTCCACAATATTTATCCAGATCTTACTGTTAACTGTATTAATATGGAGTCACCATAATGGATAAACTGGAATACATCTTGGTCCTCAGGATTGTTTAAGTCTAGGGACACAATTTACCATGCAATTGCACCAAAAATGTGGTAGGCTCCATTAAAAAAGAATAGAGAGTGCTATGTTAGCTCATGGCCAAGAGACAGAATGCAACACAGGCCAGAAACCAACTGGAAATGTCAAGAGTAGCATCCTAAAGAAAGTAACATTTAAATTGTCCAGAATTATGAGAAGGAACTATGTTGGTGCCTGTGGGAAGGAAGTTTTCCAGGTTAAGGAAATAGCGGTTCCAAACACCCAGAATTAAGAGTGAAAAATGTTCATATGAGGAATTGAAAGGCATTCAATATAGCGGGATCCTGGTGTAAAATATAAGGGGATTCATGGGGGTTGAGGGTAGAGAATCAAAGATAAGTTACAAAAGGGTGTTTAAATGCTCTGTAATATGGCTTTTGCATGTATGTCTTTCCAAAACTTATCCTTTATGTATTTCTTGTATCATTCTCTTTCTTCCCTTTAGAATCATAAACATTAGATTACCTGCTACAATGAAAAAATGCTCTAATTTTCTTACATACAAAACTTAAAAAAATGAGACTGTCTATCTCATAGAGTCATTATGGATTAACTGAGTTAACACATACAATCTATTTAGGGTAGTGCCTGATATATACCGGCATACCTTGTTTTATCATGCTTTGACTTATTTTGCTTGTCAGATATTATGCTTTTCAAACATTGAAAATTTGTGGTAAACCTGCATCCAACAAGACTATGAGTGACATTCTTCTAACTGCATGTGCTCACTTCATGTCTCTGTTTCACATTTTAGTAATTTTTCCAATATTTCACACTTTTTCATTATTATCATATATATTATGGTGATCTATTAACAGTGATCTTTAGTGTTACTACTGTAATTGTTTTGAGGCTCCCCAAACTTCACCAGTATAAGACAGCAAACTTAATCCATAAATATTGTGTGTTCTGACTGTTCCATCAACAGGTCATTTTCCATCTCTGCCTCTCCTCAGGCCTTTTTATTCCCTTAGACTCAACAATATTGAAACTAGGTCAATTAAAAACCCTACGACGGCCTCTGAGGGTTCAAACAAATGGAAGAGTCACACTCTTAATTTAATTCAAAAGCTAGAAATGATCAAACTTAGAAATATATGGTGAAAGCCAAGATAGAGGCAAAGTTAAGCCTGTTACAACAGTTACCCAAGTCATTAATGTACAGGAAAATTTCTTGAAGGAAATTTAAAGTGCTACTCCAATGCACACACAAAAGATAAGAAAGCAGAACAGCCTTATTGCAGATATGAAGAAAGTTTAAGAGATCTGGGTAGAAAATCAAGCCAGCCACAACATTCTTTTAAGTCAAAGTTTATTCCAGAGCAAGACTCTAACTTCCTTCAATTCTATGAAGTCTGAGAGGACAAGAAGCTACAAGAGAAAAGTCTTAAGCTAGCAGAGGTTGGTTCTTGAGGTTCAAAGGAATAAGCTAGCTCCATAACATACAAGCACAATATGAAGCAGCAAGTGCTTATGGAGAAGCTGCAGCAGGATATTAGATCTAGCTAAAATCATTGATGAAAGTAGCTATGCACTAAACAACAGATTTTCAACATAGATGAAACAGCCTTCTGGCCATGCACGGTGGCTCACGTCTGTAATCCTAGCAGTTTTGGAGGCCGAGGTGGGCAGATCACCTGAGGTCCAGAGTTTGAGACCAGCCTGCCCAGCATGGTGAAACCACATCTCTACTAAATGTATAAAAATTAGCTGGTCATAGTGGCAGGTGCCTGTAATCCCAGCTACTCAGGAGGCTGAGGCAGAATTGCTTGAACCCAGGAGGCAGAGGTTGCAATGAGCTGAGATTGGGCCATTGCACTCCAGCCTGAGCAACAGAGCAAAAACTGTCTAAAAAGAAGGCAGAGAGGAGCTTAGGAATACAAAAGAAACAGTCTTTCATTGGAAAAAGATGCAATCTAGGACTTTCATAGCTAGAGAGGAGAAGTCAATGCCTAGCTTCAAAACAACAGGCTGACTCTTGTCGGGGCTAAGGCAGCTAGTGACTTCAAGTGGAAGCCAATGCTCATTAATCATTACAAAAATCCTAGGGCACTTAAGAATTATGCTAAACTTACTCTACCAGTGCCCTATCACTGGAAAAAAAAAGCCCGAGTGACAACATATACGTTTGTACCATGGCTTACTGAATATGTTAAGCCTACTGTTGAGATCTACTGCTTAAAAAAAAAAAAAAAAGATTCCTTTCAAAATACTATTGCCCATTGATGATGCACCTAAGTGAATCAAGAGCTCTGATGGAAATGTGCAAAGAGATCAATGTTGCTGAGCCTTCTAAGACAGCAGGCATTCTGCAGCCCAAAGTATCAAGATGTAATTTTGACTTTCAAGTCCTGTTCTTTAAGAAATACATTTTGTAAAGCTATACTTGCCATAGATAGTGGTTCTTCTGATGAATGTGGGCAAAATAAATTGAAAACCTTCAGGAAAGGATTCACTATTCCAGGTGGCATTAAGAACATATGTGATTCAGGGGAAGAGGTCAAACATCAACATTAAGATGAGTTTGGAAGAAATTTATTGCAACTCTCATGGATGACTTTGAGAGTTTCAAAATGTCAGCGGAGGCAACAACTACAGATGTGTTTGTAATAGCACAAGAACTAGAATTCAAAGTGGAGCCTTCACATGTGAATGAATTGCAGCAATCTCACAATGTAACTTTAAGACGAAGAGTTACTTTTTATAGATAAGCAAAGCAATTGGTTTCATAAGATGGAATCTAAATGTGGTGGAGTATCTGTGAACACTGTTGAAGTGACACCAAAGGATATGGAATCTTACATAAACTTAGTTGATACAGCAGTGCAAGATTTGAGAGGATTGACTCCAATTTTGAAGAAAGTTTGATTGTGAGTAAAATTATTTAAACAGCATCATATACTGCAGAGAAGTCATTTGTGAAAGAAGTCAATCAATATGGCAGACTTCATTGCTATTGTCTCATGTGTAGAAATTGCTATAGCTAGCCACTGCTTCAGCAACAATCCTGATCAGCCAGCAGCTACCAACACTGAGGCAAGACCTTCCTTCTGCAGAAAGATTATGACTTACTAAAGGCTCAAGATATCATTAAAAGTTTTAGCATATTTTAAAATTAAGATATATACATTGTTTTTCTAGACATAATATTCTTGCACAATTTGTAGACTATAGTATAAACATAACTTCTACATATGCTAGGAAACAAAAAAATTGAGTGACTTACTTTATTGTGATATTTGCTTTATTGTGGTGGTCTAGAACCAAACCTGCAATATCTCCAAGTTATACCTTTAATTGGTTAGGTATAACTGGTGTTGTTATAACAGAAGTGTATCTTGCAGTTTTTCATTTCTTTGACCAAGTTGGTTGTCTTGGCGTGAATTATTTTTTTCCCTATATCTAAATGCCATCTCAACATCATCATCATCATCTCTAAAAATACCTTTCACATCTTCCAATTTCCATAGCTTATCTTGACCTCTGTTATATGTAATACTGAATACATACTGCCTTGATTTTAAATTATTTATATTTAGGTCTTTCTACCTATGACCTCCTGTAGATATTCTTCATCTGTTTTTTCCATGGCATGTAGCCTAGCTATGCTAATATGAATGCACATTTTTTATTTTTACTGAACCCAGACATTAGAGGAAAAGTAAATATAAAATTCAAAGTCATTACTCACACACAAATATACTGACAATCAATGTAAAAATCTCACTTATCAGGAGGCTGAGGCAGGAGAATCGCTTGAACCTGGGAGGCAGAGGCTGCAGTGACCTGAGATTATGCCACTGCATTCCAGCCTGAGTGACAGAGCTAAGACTCCATCTCAAAAAGGAAAAAAAAAAAACTTATTTCAAACTCTACTTACAAATTTCTGAAGGTCATAGGATACATAGGTAGAAATATATATATAATCTATCTATATATATGTATATATGCAAATAATTTTAACTCAAGGCAACTTACGTTAAGTGCTATATGCAAGAGAGGCCAAAAATGAGCTATGCAGATTGGAAGATTTCAGAATTATGGTTAGATTCTGGTAGATGGGCTGAAATTTATATTTTTATTATGTTCTATAATCAAATGATTAACTCTTTGATTTAAAGTGTAAACTAAATATAAAGACAGAAAATTTCCAGTGATTAAAGAATCAAGTGTTTTTCAGTGTTATTGGAAGGCATTTATTAATCATATAGATAAGGACAACCATGTGGTAGTTAGGATCTTACTTTGCTGTGCTTACTTTAATTAACTGACAACTAATCATGAAAAGATTTAGTCCAAAGAGTATATATATATTTTAATATATAAATTACTATTTGTCTAAATATAGAAAATAACTCATTTCATTCAGATTAACTTACTCCCCAGGTATTAAATAAACCCATACTACTGCTTAAGTACTGATCTAAACTTTTTCTATGAATAATTTTATTTTATTCTCAAAACACCACTCCTACTATTTTTACCATTTTACAGGTGAGGAAATTGTCCCTATGGAGGTTAATCAACTTGCTGAAGTTCATGCCACCAGTAAAAGGCAGTACCAATATTCCAGCCCAGACAGGTTGGCTCCAGAATACAAAGTATAATACAAAGTATAACACCGTGGTATGCTGTTTATGATATTTAAGTATATACCCAAGCATAGAAAGTAGAGGTTATAAGCTACTTTTGTAATATGTTTATTAATACTGATTATCTTTTTAATGTGACCTACCGTAGTCTTTTAGGACTAGATGTGTGATATGGTTTGGCTGTGACCCTACCCAAATCTCATCTTCAATTGTAGCTCTTATAATTCACATGTCATGGGACGAACCCAGTGGGAGGTAATTGAATCATGGGAGTAGGTCTTTCACATATTATTCTCATGATAGTGAATAAGTCTCATGAGGTCTGATGGTTTTATAAAGAGCAGATCCCCTGCACATGCTCTCTTGCCTGCCTCCATCTAAGATGTGGCTTTGCTCTTCCATCATCTTCCATCACTATTGTGAGGTCTCCCCAGGCATGTGGAACTGTGAGTCCATTAAACATCTTTCCTTTATAAATTACCCAGTCTCAGGTATGTCTTTATTAGCAGTGTGAGAACAGACTAATACAACATGATTCTTTTACGTGGTGTTAATGACTACTAGAATGTATTTGAGGCATTATGGCAATACATAGAAAAAGCTTTTTCATGGCACATCACAGTTTATATCAATTAGTGTATTCACAGGGTTGTTTTCTGTGTAACTAAAAACAATGGATGCTGATATGATTTGGCTGTGTCTCCACCCAAATCTCATGTTGAATTCTAGTTCCCATAATCCCCATGTGTCATGGGACCCGATGGGAGGTAACTGAATCATGATGGTGGTTACCCTCATTCTGTTTTCATGATACGGAGTGAGTCCTCATGAGATATGATGGTTTTTAAGGGGCTTTTCCCTCTTCTCTTGGCACTTCTCTCTCCTGTGCCACATGAAGAAAGATGTGTTTGCTTCTACTTCCACCACTATTTAAGTTTCGTGAGGCCACCCCAGCCATGCAGAAGTATAAGCCAATTAAACTTCTTTCCTTTATAAATTACCAGTGTTGTACTGTTCTTTATAGCAGCATGAGAACAGAGTAATACAGATGCATTTGAATGTGTGGATTATTATGAGCATATTTCAAGCCAAACTTCCTGAATATTATTTTCCAGATAAGAGAAAGTATTTTTAATCATAATTTTCAAAACAAAACATTTTTACTTCAAATCTATAACTATAAAATTAATGCTTTCATGTCTTTGTTTTTCTATCATTTTTGTCAACTTTCTGCTTGGTACTTTTGCATTTATTATTAAGTTCTCCTCCTTTAACACTTTCATATGCGTACTTCAAAGAACATCGTTCTTCAGTCAAGACAGAGTTGAAATGGTTTCTATTGTATAGCACACAATTTTCTAGTTGACTTTTCTTATTAGTAGTTGATGCATATAACTAGGAGATAAAGGGGAAAAAGTTTGTGTCTTGTGAGAAGCTATTTAAGAATTAATATCTAAGTACTAAGAATAAAAAATACAATGGATAAAAACACACAGAAAAAAATGAGAAAAAAACTGTTAAAAATATGTTATTTGCTATTTGAAAATCTGTTGTGCTTTTAAGCATCTTTCCAAGCTATAAAATAAAAACTTGTATATGATGACTCTGAACCTTAGCCATCCATCTAATAGATAGTTGATGTCTCTCAGAACTAGTAGATCACTGAGCATTTAATGACATTATAAACATTGATGTGATTATACCAAGAATGTTAGAAAAGTCACTAATATGGATCAAATGGAAAATGAGTTAAAATGAGTTTGGTAATTATAACTTCAGAAAAGAAGTTTTTTGTTTGTTTGTTTTGTTTTTTTGAGACGGAGTCTCACTCTGTTGCCCAGGCTGGAGAGTACAGTGGTGCAATCTCAGCTCACTGCAACCTCCACCTCCCAGGTTCAAGCAAGGATTTGAAAGGTTCCTATAAACTATTCTAAGACATTGATGTTCAGAGATGCATTTCTTACTAGAGAAATCCAATGTAATTGTCATTTAAAAAAACAATAATACACTAATTTTTTTCAAAGCTAATATTTACAATGATGTTTAATCTCATTATTATTCCTGTGGTTTTTAAAGGGTTTTAAAATTATGATAATTATTTCCTCAAAAGTCATCTAAGGTTGAACATTAAATGTATTTCATCTTAGGATATTTTAGTGCCCTCTAGTGTGCAGATGTTTACAATAGCATTTTATCTTCTAACTTATGTAATTGCCTTAAAAATGCAAGATTTTTAAAATGGCAATTTTGGATCAATATAAAGTGAGTAAAAGAAGTTCAGCTTGGAAAGCAAATTAGAGCCAGACGTCAGATCAATCTAAATATAAAACCCAACAAAATGTAACTCATTTTTGCTTCTTTTCTTCCACTCAAATTAAACAGAGCCATTTTCACTTTTTGAATGCCAGACAGGAGTTCTCATTTGCATAAATCCATCTTTAGATTTCAAAGGTTCAGACAAGGTAGACTGTGTCTGTTGCTGTTTTAAATGCTGAGAGTTTCATGTTTTCTGCTTTGTGCATATATGAAATAGGGTATGCATTTGGCTAAAATGGGTGCCCTTCCAAATCTACTAGCCTCCAACACACTAAAACATTTAATCTGTGGTTAGAGCAGTTGGTTTGTGTCAAGTAAAAGAAGCCTAATATAAAGCCTCCTTCCATTCCTACAAAGGAATTATTTTTGAAACAATGATGAGCTATTAAGAGATGCTACTTTTCAAAAACAAATTCAGGGGTTGTGGGGGGCCAACAGAATGGATTTGAGTCAAGATAAAAGTTTAAGCTAAATTTGGAAAAGCATTTTAAAGGAGGTCTTTTGAACTTTACTTTAAATCCAGTGATAGATCCATCAATAGCATTAAGAGGATAATTATTCTTTATCTATCAATGGCCAATATCAACCAACATAACTTCTACATTGAAAAGATATGATGGAGGGTATCTACCAACACTCTTTTATTTTCTATGTGTATCTTTGACTTTTAAATTAGATGCAGTCAGATAGAAATCATAGGCCAATTTCTACAATTAATATTAGATAATCTGTGAATGCCTCTCAAAACTGACTTGCATCACCTTTTTTTGTATTTACTGAAAAGAGAACAACAGCAAAATTGAGTGTTTTGTGGTTTTTAATATCAGAAAAGGTCCACTAATATAAAGAACTGTTGCTGAATATTCAAGGGACATTCAAATGTTAGGCAACGATATTTTACTTGGCCATGCTATATATTCTTATTGGGATACAAATTGTGTGAACAATGATATCTGTTAAAATTACAAAGAATTACTTTGTGTTTTGGCAAATCTCCTACGTGTTTCCTATGTGTAGCTATGAGATGAAGTTATAAAGTTTAGGGGATTACAGCATTAGAAGAAAATAACATTGCCACCCAATTTCAAATCTAATTGAAAATTTGAGTTGATATTTTCAATATTTTAAGATAAAATACTAATAAGTGTGTTATTCAGTTGATTTACTACTTATCAATAATAAATATAACACGACATGTTAGTGTATATTTCATAATATGTTACTCAAACTGACTTTTCCTAACTTGCTACACTGAGGAGAGATTACATATGACCTTATCTCTAAAATGTACCAGGCAGCTAGAAAACCATGGGACCTGATGTAGAGTAACTTGTTCCACAATGTAGTGAGGCCTCCAGACAAGCCAGATAGTACTAAAGCTCAAGAGTTCGTTGGAACATTCTGCTAGGGGAATTTACTTAATTCCTGCCTCACAAGTTGGGAATAATTTTTACCATTTGCCATGGATTAATTATTTCTTTGCACAGAAAAGTAGTTACAGCCTTGATAAACAGTCACTAGAAAAACAGTGTTCGGATTATTTCTTTCTCAACATCTTATTTATTTATTTGTTTTATTTTATTTATTTATTTAATTATTTATTTAAGAGACAGGGTGGCAGAGTCATGGGTGGAGCTAGAAGCCATTATCCTCAGCAAACTAATGCAGGAACAGAAAACCAAACACCCACATGTTCTCTCTTATAAGTGGGAGCTGAACAATGAGAACACATGGACACACTGTAGGGAACAAAACACACGGGGGCCTGTTAGAGGGTGGGAGGAGGGAGGACATCAGGAAGAATAGTTCATGAATGCTGGGCTTAATACCTAGGTGATGGATTGATCTGTGCAGCAAACCACCATAGCACATGTTTCCCTATGTAACAAACCTGCACATCCTACACATGTACCCTAGTACTTAAAATAATAGTTGAAAAAATAAAATCTCACTCTGTCACCCACGCTGTAGTATAGTAGTATGATCATTACTCATTGCAGCCTTGAATTCCTGGGTTCAAGCAATCCTCCTGCCTCAGCGTCCTGAGTAGCATGACCACAGGTGAGGGCCACTATACCCAGCAAATTTTAAAATAATAATTTGTAGAGATGAGGGGTCTTGCTGTGTTGTTTGGGCTGGTCTCAAACTCCTTACCTCTGGTAATACCTCAGTTCAGCCTCCCAACGTACTGGGATTACAGGTGTAAGCCATTGCACACAGCCCTCGAAGTATTCGTTTTATATTACATAAGAGGGAAGGATCAACAGCAGGCAGTGCTTCAAGTCTTTATATATTTCTATCTTGCTACTTACCAGTTGATGGCATTTCTATCTGAAAATAAGTGTCCCCATTAAAAAAGGAAATGGTAAAAATAAATAAGGTTAATATTGTCAATTTTCTGTGGTATGAAAGAGCAAACCAAATCATCTTACTAGGGGAGTATGGACAAAGTAAAGTTCACAGACAATGCATGTAGTTAAAACCTTTTGGTTTCCTGCCCTCCTAAAACAAAAGAGAAGAAACCAGTTCTGCACAAGTTTTGCTTCAAAAGGAAAGTACTTCACTAGTTAAGGACTGAGACATGTAAATAATATCTGAATTACTATATAGTGTTATTTAAGAATAATATTAATAAATTAAAGGAATACAATTAATAAAATTACTCTCATTTTTAAAAATAAAATCTCTGCTAACCAACCAATGCTAATCTCTTGCTATTTCAAACATCTTATTCTTTTGCTTTATAAAAATTATTAATAAATTAATGGTGGTGAAAAAGATAAAGAGAGAGCGAGTTCTCATTCTTTAACCAAGAATTTTTCCCAAATAAATATATAAAAATTCTGTACATAAAAAGCCAGAGTTAGGAGAAATAATATTTCTTGCATGGTGACATAGTTCTCCAGTACAAATAAGTAAATAATATAATAATGAGGTGACAATTGATCCCTTTAGTTATATCACCAAAAATATGTCATGTGAAAAGCCAAAAACACGAAAAATTGAAACCGCACACCCCCCAGGCAAATTTGCTATCTATATTTTTAGCTAGGGCTTTAATTTAAAGCCAGGAAAAATGTTTTTATTCTTAGCTAGAGGCAGTCCTCATTTTCTCTTCTTTTGGGCCCCTGGCCTTAGTTGTCTGCAATTTATTACTCATGTATGAGAGAATAATGAAGTAAGCATATGTAAGCATGAGTCAATTTTTTTAAAACTCAACCTTCAGTTACAGACGCTGCAAACGGTAGAGGGATTTTGAAGCTGGGAAGGGATTTTTGACCCCTACAGCACTCTAGGAAGAAAAAGAAAGAGAAAATACCTGACATAAGATGCAGAATCAATGGGAATATTCATAAGGATAATGGTCTCTGAATTGTCTGTGCCACTTACAGTTGCTTCACTCTTTCAATTTATGTCTTACTGTCTCTGGGGAACATATCCAGTTTGTACATGGAACCCCCACACAGTAAAGAGTTGCAGTCGTATATGGATATTTTTATTCTATATTTTTTCAAACTCCGTAGCAGAGTCTGATACTCTCCACCATCACCCCTGTATAATGGAACCACCATGTGTGGGATCCTTATTGCATGCCTTGAAGGAACCATTTTGTCCCAGACTTCTATAACAGTTTCTTTTTTTAACTTGTATTTTAAGTTCAGGGTTCCAAGTACAGATTTGTTACATAGGTAAACTTGTGCCATGGGTGTTTGTTGTACAGATTATTTCATCACCCAGGTAGTAAGCCTAGTACCCATTAGTTAATTTGCCTGAACCTCTCCCTCCTCCAATCCTCCACCCTCTAAAAGGCCCCAGTGCATGATGTTGCCCATTATGTGTCCACGTGTTCTCAACATCTAGCTCTCACTTTTAAGTGAGAACATGTGATATTTGGTTTTCTGTTCTCTTCTAAAGAAGTGAGGTAGCCAGCTTTTAGAAAATACCTTTAATTCTTCTTGGACATAGTACAGTGTGCTCAACTGTTATAAAGCCTTGATAATAATAGGAACAATGATAGTAATTCATAAAAATCCCCCAATTCGTGTTTATCTCCCTCTTCTCACAACTATTCTTACACTTAAAATACTATGTGTAAAACACACTTTTCATAGAATACACTAATCAAAATGGTTCCTTTATTCCTTGCTTCTTACTGGGGACATAAGAGTGACTTGTTACCTCTCTTTCATTTCTCAGCCTTTACATAGACATATGTTAAACAACACACATTCAACACACATTGTCAGCTCACAAAATTTCAAAACTGTACACCGAACCCTTTTTTATCAAGGGTGTCATGTTTCTATTAAAAACAACCACAATAATAAAACACTAATAGGGTTAGAGTCTGTAAGTTTGTGTCCCCTCAAAATTTATATGTTGGAATTCTAACACCCAAGGTGATGCTATTAGGAGGTGGGACCTTTGGGAGGTAATTAGGTCATGAGGGTAGAGATGTCATGGATAGAATTAGTGCTTTTATATAAGAGACTCTAGGGAACTTGTTATCCCATTCAGCCATGTGAGGACACGGCAACATGATGGCTCTCCATGAAGCACGAAACAGGCCATCATCAGACATGGACTTTACCAGTGCATTGATCTTGAACTTCCCAGCCCCTAGAACTGTGATAAATAAATTTCTGTTGTTTATAAACTACTCAGGCTATGGTATTTTGTTGCAGCCGTCTGAATGGACGATGACAACTAGTACATCATGCAGGATTTGCTCAGTGCTGACAATGCAAAGAAGATTAAGTCATTTATAAAATTTTGAACTAAATCCAGCTTTATTTCTTTTAAAATATTATCTGCACCATAAACCGAGATAGAGGAGAATTTTGACCTTCTAACAGGGCACTCATAGTCTTTTAACAACTAGACCTGAGGCGGCTTCTCTCCTGTTGCCTCCTTCACTCCTGCCCTCCGTCACCTGGCCTATGTGGCCCAAGACTCCCTAAACACACATTCCTGTTGCAATTCCTGTCCCAAAATATCCTCTCTTCTCTGTGTGAAAATGATCAACTTATATTTTTAAGTCTTTGCTCAAATATTACATACTTTGAGGGGAAAAATGCCTAATTCCAACAGGAAAAGTTAATGGCACTGTTTATGGTACCCATATAAAACTCTGATACTAACATTCATTATACAGTATGTTTGGGACTATGTTCTTTTCACCTTTCTAAACATACTGTCTACTTAAAGGGTTTTATCTATTTGAATGAATCAATCAATCAACAATGTCTGCTATGTTGTCACCTTGCTAAAGCACCTGTAATTTCCATGAGGACAAAGCTATCTTTTTTGTTCATTGATGTTTATCCTATCTGAGAGCACTTACTCCATGAGGAAACATTAATACCTTAATATATGAACAAATTACTTATAACTGTTTTTAATCTTTATATGATTTTTAGAATATGCTTCAATTATAGTTTTTATTTTTTCTCACTTCAAAAATATACATCATATATTTTTAAAATGGAATCTATATCTATTTCTTATATGTTTGCTTCATAACATCCTTATAGAAAAATCTTAACATTTCATATTAGCCTGTACGGTCAGAAGGATTCTAATAAAAGTTAATAGAATGAGAGATAAAAACAATATACAAGTGATATAATAACAAGTATTGTCAGTTTAAAATAAATATTTTATATTTTGCTTTGAATAGTTCAAAATTTTCATATGTCAGGGAAGGGAAGAATGTATTTCCTTAAAGCTAGCAATTCCCAAAAGTAAGGATCTTAACTGTTTCAACAAATAACTGGCACAGAGTTCTCGCTTGAAATCTCTCACTTCAAGTATACCCTGGCCAGATTTTTGTTCCAAGCAAAATAGAAATTACTCCTTAAAATGGATGCCTGCAGATAGTGAGAAAAGAGCAATAAACAAACAAGTACTGGTTATCCTTTGCTATCAAGAAAGATAAGCTAAAGTTTTTCAAACACTTGAAACTATTTTATTTAGTGATACCTCTGGCTAAGCTTATTGCTTTTTTACAAGTTGCAAATCTTCTTAGTGAGAAAAATACCCACGTCCCTCAGAATTTGTGACTTAGAAAATATAGACTACTGGGACGTAATGTGCTATGATGTTACTTAACATTTTTCCTTCATGTCAGAACACTCTAAACTTTAAAGTAATTATCAAACACAATGAAAGAAACGAACAAGCAATAACCTTAAACAGTTGATTTTGTGTGTCAACTATGGATCTAGATAATGTCCTTTTACAACAGCTAAGTAAAATTATAATGTTTCTGATAATAGTTCAGGAAATTGTGACCTAATTATAAATGACCTTTTCTTCTAGAATTTTGCTTTCATTTAACAGAATGCAAGTTGTAGACATACTGGTTACTTCTATTTATGTGTGTTATGGGAAAAAAAAAGCAGTAGATGCCTTTAACTAATTTAGTGCAGAAAATCATCTATATGGGCTAATACTGCAGAATCTGACAATATAAGTAGTATAGAGAGGACCTACTATTTAATTTGTTAAAGGTATCCAAAGCTCCTGGAAATACAATCAAATGGAATAGACCCATATGGAATTATTAATCACTTAGTGCTTCAATAAAATAATGTGATTTTGAGTAATGAAAGGTCCTGAAAAGAAAAAAAAATGTATTCAATAGCCGCATGCTTCTATCACTAGATAAAGGCAAGGTGATAATAGCCTTCAGAATTTTAAGTAATACAATTTGTCTTACTCTATGGGAATGCTCAAAATATAGTCTAAAAACCTTCCTAATGGTTCCCATGAGCAAGAATATAACTAAAAAATTTAAGATGTTTTCTCTGTGCTTTATTTACAAGTATGACCACTAAAGCTGAATGGGGTTTAACTTAAAAAATGGTATACCAGGAACTCTTCTTATTTTCTGTTTGTTTCTATTTGTTTTCATCTTCCTCCTTTTTTCTGTGATTTTCTAAATACAGTTTCTTTCATTTTCTAGATTCTAGTCTTTAAAATTTTTCTATTCTTTTTCCCCAGAGACAGCCCATTGAAAACCATTGCAAAGGAAAGCAGTTATCAAACTGCTGACATGTTCTGCCTTCCACTTTTATCACCTAGCAGTCTTCAACTACTTGGAGAAGTTTTATTATAATCCACTATTTCTATTGCACCTCTGTTTTCTGTTCAGAACACCCATCTCTCCTTCACTTATATTGATTGCTTAGCCTGTGCCAGGCTGTGTAGTTCTTATGAAGGCAAAAATTAGAATAAATAGGAAGAATCACTGTCATTATTTTTCATTTCTTTAAAATGATCTTTCAGGTTTTTGTGGTTGACTTCTTACAAGTTGTTGTACATACCATTACTTCAGGGACAAAAGTGGAAGTGGATTATCTGGAAATGTATAACCTCATATATATGTATTTAGGATTATAATATATAGAGAGATATATATACAATATGGATACATAATGGAGAGAGAGAGAATCTGCTAAGTCAGGAGATGAGCCCTTAAGAGGCTGTTGTATTGAGCAGTTGAGGCACAAACACTCACACCTTGTCAGCCAGAACAGAGTAGACATATTATAGAGGGCTCTAGGAAAGTAATTCTTCTCCATAATGCTCTACACTTTTTTTTAAGGCAAGCCTCATTTGGAGTACTACATTACAATGAGAACTTCCTGATCTAGAAAATGGCTTTTTTAGGAAAGCTACCTCTGGAGTTAGGTGGCAGGTATCATTTTATTCCCACGTTGAGTTAAGTCAGTCTTTTAAGGTCACCTCTTGCTAAGCTAGTATAAGGGAATTTGAATTATTCTCCAGGGACAGCTAAATTGTGAGGTTAATTTTAGCTGTAGTAATCACAACAAATCAAAATAGTTTGAAAGCAATCTTGATATACCTAGGGGTTATACCAGGTGATATATTAAAAGAGAAAAAAAAATAAGGCTTATTTCTAATATTAAATTTTATAAGGCTGAAGACAGAGTAAAATATAAGGACTCTAGAGGTTTCCCCTGATGGGTTTCTTCATATAAAATCAAATTATATCTAAAGAATAAATACAAAGCTATCTTACTTAAATAAACTCAAGCATCATTCCTTGACATTGCTGCAAGATCATTGCCACAAAGCAGTGTGTATATGGGGAAAGTATCAAGATTGCTAAGGAAAAATCGTATTATATTTAATGATTATTGTTTTTAAAAAATAGAGATAAATGCAAAACCATCTAGAATTTTTTAAAAAGTAAGTCCTTCTTCACTAGCAAGTTTAAATTTTCACTTCAAATATATTACATATACATTGCTTAATAACTTAAATGTTTCTTCTACATCTCAATTTTTAACATGTTCAGGATTGTAATTACACATTTAACTTCAACTGAATATGTTTTAACCAAAAAAATAGAAAAAAAGTTTAAAGAGGGATAAAAATAGGTTTCTTTAAGGATTTAATATGAAGGGTGATCATAATTTGATAAAATATATTCAGTTTTATATTTAGATCAATATTACTTATGCTCCTTTAAGCTCTATGACCAAAAGCAAATCAATTTATCCATTTCCTATGTTCAGAAGTGATCTGGAGTCCCATACTTATTCTTCACCAAATACTGAAGGAGTCAGGAGAATTCTGGGCACTCAGGCTATAGCACCAAATGAAGCAGACTAAAAGGTCCCTGCTCACATTAAGCTTTTTGTTTGTTTGTTTTGAGGAGATAAAAAATAAAAATAAACACCCATATAGCATATCAGCCAAAGATAATTCATACTGGAGTAAAAAAGTTGGAAAGAATATATAAAGAATGAGTTAATTTATAATTGTAGATAGAAAAGCCAAGGGATTCTTCAATGAGATGACTTTTAAGCAAAAGCCTGAATAAAGTTCAAAAGTCCATATGTATCTGGGAGAAGAGCAAACTTCCCAAGCAGAGGGAACAGCATGTGTAAAGTTTTTGTTCATAATATCCAATAACAGCAATCAGGCCAAGATGGCAGGCTAAACTGACCCCTCAGGAAGAAAAGCATGCAATGAATTCAGAGAAAGAGCAAGGTTTACTATCTTAGAGGGCTTTTGATGCCTTGTAAAGGCTGACTTTACTTGGAGACAGCTGAAAAGACCTCAAGGGTTTTGAGCAGAAGAGTGAAAAGATCTGACTTACATTTTTTAAATGATCACTTTGGTTTACTACAGGGTAAGGGTGGCAGAAGAAGGGAATCAAGTTAGGAGGCTATTGAAATAGAAATAATTCAGGTGACATAAAATCATAGCTTGGACCACAGTGAAGGGTGGTGAGATGCGGTTGGAAGATAGAACTAAAAGAATTTGCCGACTGACCAGAGTGTTGAATGAAGAAAGGAGAAACCAACAACACCAAAATTTGGGGTTTGAGCAAATGAGTTCAAGAATTTTCTTGTCATTGACAAAGGTAAACTCTTCAGCACACTGGCACAAGATAAGCAATATATATAAATGGAGAAGGGATGGGAGTTCTAAACAGGAAACAGAGGTACAATAAAAATAGTGGATATAGTAAGACTCCTCCAAGTAGTTAAAGACTGCTAGGTGATAAAGTGGAAAGCAGAACACGTGAGCAGATGAAGCATGCAGAAGTCAGTTTACAGGTTCTTGTAAGCTATGACTGCCTTGTGTCAATTAGGAAAGAGAGGCAGGACTAACAATTTGTAATATATCATAACATACATACAAAATACATATTATTATACATTCTTGACTCTGACCCTCATTCCCTAATAACAAAAATCAGGTATTCAAAGAGAGAAAGAGAATAAAGAACAAAACACTGAGAGTTAGAAATACATATGGAAGACTTCACTATGTTTGAGTTTCTCATTCAAGAACCCCTAATGTCAGCGCCACCACTTTATTCTCACATATTAATCACAGAAGTCAAACATTCCCCTATTTTGTGTAAACTTGGACTGGATTCCTGTCTTTTGCAACAGAAAAGTTGTGACTAATTTTATCGACTTATGTTAATGAATAATATTCATCCATTGATAGGGAGTTTCCAGTAGTAAACTGAACCCTTCTTCAATATATAATTGGTAATAAGCTCACATCTCTGCCCTAATTGCAGTTTAAGTATTTTCCTATCATTCAGCTGGCCCTATTTCATGTTATGATTTTATTTGTCACATGCTGATCTATATTTTATACTTTCCCTTATCATTCTGTATCTCACTTGATATAACTCCTAACTAGCTTATTCTTTCTCTTTCTCTGCAATTGTTCAAATTTAGCCTTTAAATTGCAGTGCTTTATATCTCAGCAACTACAGCTATTTTTATTCTTAATACCAATCAAAATATTTCTAAGGAAGTTCACTCTTCTCCATCATATGTTCAGAAAATTCTCCTTTTACAGCTCAGGAATGCCATATTGCAGCTGTGCGCTCACATATGTGTGTGTGTGCGTGCGTGTGTGTACATCCATGTGCATGCTCACATCCATGTTTTTAAACTAAAGATGTATATAAATGTGTATGTACAGAATAAAGAATAATTACAAACCCCTATATAACTGCTATGCTGGTTAAGAAATGGAGCATTGCCATCATCTTAGAAGTCCTTCTGTCCTCTGCCATGTGTGCCTCAAATAAAGCACATCTCCCTTTCTCTTGCCCCAAAAGATGACTATTATTCTGACTTTTAGGATAATCAGTTCACTTTTTAATACCTATTATCTTTTATGTCCTTAAATGATATAATTACTAGTTTTACACTTATATCTAGCTTAGTTTTGCTTATAAGCTATATTCATATTGATGTATATGGCAGTAACTTATTTTCACAGATGTATAACATTCCATTTTAAGACTAATTCACTTATTTATGCACTCGCCTGCAGTAAGATTCATAATTAGCATAAATATTATCACACTAGGGCTGAAGATTTTCTTGGAGGACAATTTTATTGCTCAAATAATATCCTATAGTATGGTGTTTCAAAATACATTCTGCAATGTTAGGGAAATGAAGTGTTAAACAGATTTCTTTACACTCTAACTTCTTGAATGCTTACACAGTCTAAAGATAATTTGAATCAACATGAGGGATATTTTATGCAATGTGTTTACTGAACAAATTTAACTAGTATAAACCTTGTTCAAAGAACATCTCTTAGGAAATATGTTTCAGGCTGGGTGCTGTGGCTCATGCCTGTAATCCCAGCACTTTGGGAGGTTGAGGTGGGTGGATCATGAGGTCAGGAGATCAAGACCGTCCTGACCAACATGGTGAAACTTTGTCTCTACTAAAAATACAAAAATTAGCTTGGCGTGATGGCACACACCTGTAATCCCAGCTACCAGAGAGGCTGAGGCAAAAGAATTGCTTGAACTAGGGAGGCAGAGGTTGCAGTGAGCCAAGATAGAGCCACTGCACCCCAGCCTGGGTGACAGAGACTCCATTTCAAAATAAAAATAAAACAAATAAAATAAGAAAGAAATATGTTTCAAAGAAAATATTTTGGCAAATAGTACTCAGGGGTTACTTCCTGTATTCCTTCTCTTCCAGTCTCCTTCACTCTCATCAGCCTCCAGTTTTGCCCTTTATAATTTCATTCCCATGTATGTGTGTGCCATAAAGTGCCATTGTTTTGTTTTCCCTTTGGAAGAGGTAGTTTTCTCTGGATGGCCACATGCCCTTTGAACTCTACTCTTACCCTCTTAGCATCTCTGAGAAAACAATCAGCTTGATGCCTCTGTTAATTATGCCTTTCTGCCAATGCCATCTTTGTGTTTTTATTTACTCCTGGACTCACAGCTGAGATTGAGACTACAGCAGTAAAATAGTCAGTAATATGGATTGCATACATAATGACCAAACTCAAGATTTTTCAAGACCTATTATAAAACTCAGCATCTTCCACTGTCAGAGGCTATTGTAATTTGAATAAAGCATTTGAAAATTACATTTCAATCCAAATCAGTTTCTCTTATAGTGACTATATTATCATTTTTACACTAAATTATAAATTGAGTGCAATATATTTTACAGAAGGTCCCTGCTTGAAACCCAGTAAAATTCAATTAAGTTTAGAATAAGTTAGCTTTTGGCAGCTGAATTTAATTTTTTATGCCACTTGAAGGGCTAAAGATGTAAAGACATGTGTCTTTATTTTTAGAAACAGATCTGAGTTTCTTTAGAAAATTTTAGAACCCTTCTGAATCTATATACTTTGATGCGTTCCCACTCTCATCCATTTTTCTGAGCCAGCAACCCAACATTTTCTCCTTCTGTTTGTGGCTGCCACCTTTACAAGGTAAACAGTGTCTCCTATGATAAAGTGACTCTGTCACTCTGAGCTCCCTTGACATACATTAGCACACACTCTCCCACTCCTAGAGTGGCATTAAGAATTCTGATAACTGCAAGCAAAAATTATATTTTACTTTGCTGGCTAATGAGAACTTCAGCTTTTAAGATGAGTTTTTCAGCCTGGGGCACAAACACACACAAATGCTTTTGTGAGAGCTTATAGATTAAAATCACTGCTTTAAGTCTAAAACTAGTTTTTCCACATTTTCCCAAAATGTCTTAAAAATCAACTTAAAGGAGAGTGATTTAAGACAAATTGTAGAAAGGCATGTTATGAGACTTTCTTAAAGAACCTAACTTACTTGAATTTTAAGTTAAAGTTATATGCAAACAATTTGTTTTTTACCAAATGGTTTCCTAGACCCAGACAGAAACCCTACTGCTTCATGCAGCGGAATTCAACCATATTCAAAGATGGCATAAGGATTTAAACCAGAACATCCTATTTTTATGATGACTAACTCTAAGGAATTTCTTCTTAATCTCATGGTCACTGAATAGAAAGTGGTATAACAAGGACCTTCTGGCATGAAAGAAGATGAGATAAAGTCTCACTAATTTGAGCTATTCTCATTGAATGCAAAACTCACATGAAAGCACTAAGGAATGCACAAAAAAGGGCTTTGCACAGTTTCTGGCATAGTCTGATGATGATATTAGCTATGATAGTGGTGTTCGTGGTGATGGTAACAGCAATTATTAAAATCAACAATCTGAGAGGAAATGAGAAAATAAAATTTTGCCTAATTTGGAGATTTAGGATAGGTAGGAAAGAAAATATAATGCCCATTAGTTCAATCATCTTTAAGTAAGCTAAATTTAAAAATAACAAAATAATTGTTTGAATGCAGTTCTCAGTGTACATGAATAGATATCATGCTACCCTGATTTTTGGGCTCCTTGGAATTTGTCATACTCGTGTTAATAGAAATCTTACTGTAGACAAAAAATATAAACAGATAAAACATATAGCAGACAAAAAATATAAACACAAAGAAGCAGGGTTTAAATGAAGGAATTAGCTATAAACTCTTTTGTGGAGAATAAAGACAATTTGTTAATAACAAAATAAAATGCTAAAGAGCTTGACACTAAAAAATAATTATAATTAAAAAGTGGCACAAAAATGTGGAAAAGTATGTAAAAATAGTAACAATGTTTTAAATAAATGAAGTGCAAAGAAGCAAAAAAGGCATAGGAAATATGTTATTTTTGAAACTTGCTTTATTTGAACTTTACTGAGTTACAATTTATATAAAATAAAATATACACATATTAAGTTTGATCAGGTTTAACAATTGTATTCACCAATGTATCTACCATAATCAAGATAAAGATCATTATCATCACACCAAAAAGATCCCTTGTGACTCCCTTACTGCCAACTGAACACACTACTCTCCTCAAGAAGCCAGTGATCTGCTTTATGTGGTTAAATATTAATTTTGCCTTTCCTAGAATTACATACAAATAGGGCCATAATAAGTATTCTTTGTGTCTGGCTTCTTTTGTTGAGCATAATGTTTTTTGGATTCAGTTGGCTATTGCATGAGTCAGTCATTTGTTCCTTTTTATTGCTGATTAGTATTCCAATATATGGATACATCATATATTGCTAATTGGTATTGCTGATTAGTATTCCAATATATGGATACATCACAAGTTGTTTATTCATTCACTGATGATGGGCATTTGTATTGTTTCCAGTCTTTGGCTAATATGAATAAAGCTGTTATGAATGTTGATGTACAATTACAGGACATGTGTTTGCATTTTCAAGTAAATGAGGCAATGTAATTCTATTTCTGGAATCACTATTGTATTCAATTGGTGAAGATTCATATATCTTTTATGCTATACCATACTGTCTTGATCGCTGTAACTTTATAGTAAATTCCAATATCAGGTAATGAGGTAATGTGAGTCCTTCAACTTTGTTCTTTTTCAAAGTTATTTTGACTATTATAGGCCTTTGCATATGCTTCTATATCCAAGAATCATTTTCTTAAACCTCTCCCAAACCTGAAAGAAAAAAAAAAAGAAACCTGATGGGATTTTGAGTGGGAATATATTGTATTTACAGAATAATTTGAAATAATTCATTTCAGCAATACAGAGTCTTCTAATACACAAACATGATATATCATTCCATTCATTTGGTTCTTTAACTTTTGTGATTTTCTATATACATCTTTTATTAAATTTATCTCTAAGTATTTTATGCTATGAATGCTATCATAAGTGGTCCCTATGAATTTATCTTTTTAAAATTGCTGTGTACACATAAAATCATATTTTATATACTGACCTTTCATCCTGCCATCTTATCAGTATCTAGTAGCTATTTCAGACATTCTTTAGAATTTTTTACATATGTAACTGTATTAGTGTGTTTTCATGCTGCTGATAAAGACATATCTAGGACTGGGCAATTTACAAAAGAAAGAAGTTTAATGGACTTACAGTTCCACGTGGCTGGGGAGGCCTCACAATCATGGGGGAAGTTGGTAGGCACATCTCACATGGTGGCAGACAAGAGAAGAGAGCTTGTGCAGGGAAACTCCTGCTTTTAAAACCATCAGCTCTCATGAGACTCATTCACTATCAGGAATCCATAATCCAATCACCTCCTACTGTGTTCCTCCCACAACACATGGGAGTTGTGGGAGTTATAATTCAAGATGAGATTTGGGTGGAGATACAGCCAACCATATCAATAATCATCTTGTCTGCTGCTTTTTATGTATTTTTATTGCCTTATACATAGTAGACTTCCAGATAAATAGAGTGAGACAAATCCATGTCTGTTTTCCTGAGCTTTCTTAGGTGGTATTATCTGATGATAGTTGTAAGTTTCTCATGATGTCTTTTCAAAGTCTGAAAAAAATTCTCTTCTATTACTCTTTTGCTAAAAGTTTTCACCATAATGATCTTGAATTTTATACATTCCTTTTTGGGCTTCTGTTTTCTACTTTATGCTGTTATTATTAGCTGTTTTAATAAATTTTAAACTACCTTTGCATTTCTGACATAAGTTCTATTTGCATATAATGTTCTATTTGTATTTATATGTAGTTCTTTTTTATATTTGGATAATTTTTGCTTATACTTTCCTGAAGTATTGATATGTAGGCTGTTTTAAATTTTAAAAGAACTTTTTAAGGTTTAAATGTCAAGTAATACTGGTATCATAAAATGAGTTGGTAAAAGCTTCTAATATTCTTTATTTTATTAAACAATATTCTATAACATTAAATCTTTGAGAGAATCCATCAATAAAGGCAACTGGGTCTTAAATTTGTCTTTGCAAAATGGATTTTCAATTAAATTTTATTTTTTTAGGCTTTTGTACTTTCTACTTATTTTTGTGTCCATTTTGATAGTGAGTGTGTCTTTCACGGAATTTGTCCATCTGATAAAAGTTGTATAACTTATTGTTGTATAAGTTGTATAATTTACACATTTATAAGTGTTCTGATCTAACCCCATTCAAAATTTACAATTTTAAAACTGAACTACTCAAGGGAAATTTTAAAAAGTTGACTGGGTTTATATGCTATTTTAGATTATGGTCGATTCAATTAAAGAAAAGTTGAATCAAATCAGGAGAATGTCACTGGAATCTATTTTGGCAATTAATTGAAATGACTGATTTTATAATTAATTGATGATGGCTAAAATAGTATGTCTCCATTTCTGCTATTTTAGATATTTTTAAAGGAAAAATAAGGTTTACAAAACTAAAAATGGTTAATTAAGAATATTATTTAAACTCAGGGAAAATTCTATGATGGATCCCAAATTCCCAGTAGCTGGTACACCTTCTCCCAGTTACTCAATGAAACACTCATATAGGCATTGCTGTGAAGAGATTTTACAAATATAACTGAGTTCTCAAATCAATTGAAAATTGGATAGGAGATTATCTAGTGGATCTGGCCTAATCGCCTAAGATCAAAATCAGGAAGTCAGAGGTTCAAAGTGAGAGAGATTCCATACAACAGCAATTCATTATTGGCTTTGAAGCTGGTAGGGTCCTGTGACAAGGAATGTGGGTGTTAACTGGGAGCTACAAGATGACTCTAGAGGAAACAAAAGCCTCAGTCCTACAACCACAAGAAACTAAATTATGCCAAAATTCTGAATTATGTTAGAAGCAGATTCTTTCCCAGAGCCTCTTGCCTTGAACTCAGCTCATCTAACAGTTTGATTTTAGCTAGGAAATTCCTGAAGAGAGAACCCAGCCATGCTGTGCCTGAACTTCTGTCTCACAGAACTGTGAGCTAATGGATATAATGCTAAACTGCTGAAGTTGAGGTCATTCTTACCGAGCAGTAGAACACTAATACAAACTGACATTCTTTAATGCTAAATTTCTCACATTTGGGCATTATTGTTTTGAAGATTTTAAGTCTGTCCATTTTATTCTTGTTGTACTGGTCAGCAGGCAAAGTATAATTATCTGAATAGTGAACACATTACACTTAAAGTACATCATTCTTAACAGATGTCAGAGTTTCTGAAGCAAAGAAATAGTAGACACACCTATGATTTCATAACTCTTCTTTTATTATATTACCTATCCTTCAGTTTCACAGTAATGACAGACAAATGTAAATATTTTTTAGCTTGTTTTGAACATCTAATGCTTCCAGAACCTCTAATACTTTCACCAAGAATCAGAAGACTCTGAGTCTCATCTAGCTATCATGGTGTCTGTTTCAGACACAGAAAAGAAAAAAAAAGCAAACAATAATAATTTATGAGTTATTATTACCAAGTGAATTATGTTCAAAATTGTGGTATTTAAATTTTATCATGGATTTATAAATGTAACTTCTCCTGAAGGCAAAAGTGTTAGATGGGAAGTTAAAGAATTGCTACAGTGTTGTGAAAAATATTTGCCTCAAGGCATGTCTCCTGATCTCCAGAAATGTCTTGTCTGATATATTCTGTGGAATTGAAGCAACTAAATGGCAGGAAAATACTGTGTGTGGGATGCACACCACTAAATTTTCTGAAACTTTTTTTTTTTTTTTTTTTTTTTTTTGCTTTGTACAAAGCACTTCATCAGCATTATCTTTTTTCATCTTTATGGCCAGGCTATAGCAGTAAGTACCATCATTATCTCCATATTGCAGATGAGTTAGTTAGAGCTTAGTGGCTTGTCTAAGATTGTATAGCCAGCAAGAGGCCATGACAGGATCTTAACCAGGCTTACTCATCTTTGCTTAATCACTGCCCAGTGTTGCCTTCATGACTGAATTTGAGAAACTGAATACCTTCAAGTTAAATCAAGTTACTTCATAAATGTTGTTTTAAAGCATGTTTAAAATATTTCTAAAGTATTTAAGAAATTATTACATATAGCAGGTTGTCTGTTTTAAATTTAATTAGGAGTCTATTTGAAAATATTAAAAATCAACTTCTTTTAATTACATATGATAGAATCAATGTCGTACGTATGATAGAATCAATTGCACAGTAAGTTGTAATTGTGAAACTCATTTTTTCTAGTTGCCTTTTAGTTAATATTAACTTCATTTAACTGTGGTCAGAGTACATATGCTGAGTGACTGCAATCATGTGAAATTTGGTGACGCTTAATCATCATGTCAACAAATGCTACGTTTGCAATATTCCATGGTGCTCTATGAAATGCTCCATGGAAAGAATCTGTATTCTGTCATTGTTGGCTACATATACAAATGGAAAATAATATCAAATAGATCAGGTTTGTTAATTGTGATGTCACACCCACTGAATCATGACTGAGTATTCTGCTTATTTTATTAACTATGGAAAGTGTTCTATTGTGATTGTGGATTTTTCTGTTTCTCCAAGTTGTGTTGGATTTTTCTATCCTACAGGTTAAAGCTATGAAATTGGGTTTGTATAGATTTAAAATTGCTATGTCTTCCTGGAGGACCATTTTATCATTGTGAAAAGTCATCTTCTTCTCTTAAAATGTCTTAAGGTCTACTTTGTCTGATATTGTTATAGCTATCCCAGCCTTCATTGATTAGGTTGATGCTATTTATATTTTCCCATCCTTTCAGTTTAACCTTTCCACATGTTTAGATTTAAAGTTTACCACTTGTAAGGAACATGCACTTGGGTTTTGTATTTTATCCAGTCTTACAGTCCTATAGTTCTACGCTAGTTAACTTAGACTTATTCTAATAAACAGATATAATACTCCATAAACAGATAAAATAAAAAATACTTACAGAATATTAATCAGTGTCTTTGTATTAACCTTGCTTTTAGATAGATGGTTACATACATACATTCATACATACATACATACATATGTACATAGATGATAGACATATTTGGTATATGTTCTTATGTTCTCAGAAAGATCTTCCAAAGAGAATGAATAATGACAAATTTATATTCCCCGAGACATTATTATTCAGTAGCAGGATAAATAATCTTTTTACAGTCATCTTGTTCAGTGGTTTTGCTCTTCTGTTCTCTTTTTTATACTAAGTTTATACTGAGATACTAAGATAACATTGTCCATTTCTGAGCCCGTTATTTGTTGATGAAAAGAGCTATGTGTTGTAATTTCCATGCTCCCATCACAGTTCCTTGAATACAGTAGGAGTTTGAAAAACATTTGTTGAATGAATAAATGATTATATGTTTGGATGAATCAGTGAATGCTTTTGAATCTAGGATTTCTGACTAATGTTCTGTCTTTTAAATTACTTCCAAATGTATTATCTTTTTTCGGCTGCCATATTAGTTTTACGCTTATTAAAAAACATTTTCCTTCACTATAAATTTCCCAAAGTATAATGATTTTACAAGGTACAGCCTGTATGAGGTATTGATTGACACATGGCCCAGTCTTCAGAGCTTGCCAGAGAATGCAGGTTATGGTAGAGACAGCGAGCACCCTGTTGAGATCAAAGTTACTAAATTCTTCAAGGCCAAGCTTTTTAAAAGCCTGTTTCTTGGCATAATATGCCTTGTCTGCTTCTGAATATAAGAGAGGATGAGATGTTTTATAAATTTACCATGAAAAGTAGAAGAAAAGCAAAATAAGTAAGTTGCCATTCTCTTATACCCAATGGCTAAAGAAGCATTGGCAGCAGGAACAGGCTAGAAGAGACAGAGGAAGTAAGTGAGGCCATGCTCTTTCTTCCTTCCCACCTAAGAAGTCTTTAACATCTGACATTATTACAACCAAATGTGAATACAAATTATGAGCTCATACAGAGATGTCATTAAGGGAGTTCACCAGCTGGTAGGAAGAGGGAGAGACAACAAAGAAAAATCAATAGCAGTTGCTGAAATATTAAACCTTTTCATGTTACAGTTGTTCCCAGAAGATTCATTTTGCCTATAGGTTTTATTTCTGTTATTAAACTTTCTGATTTGCATAATATTTTCCGGCATTGTATTGAGCAACTGATCAATTCCAGTGCCTTAAACATTTCCTTTTTCTGCATCTTTTCAGTCCAACTATTGCAGTGAATAAGCAATTCTTTGAGCATAAATTTAGCTGTACTATAAGAGATGTTGACATGGAAAAAGAATGTTCTAACCTTAATAGAAACCTTAGTGAAAATGTGAATACATCTTCAAATACATCTTCTCTCATATAAAGAGATGTTCAGTACTTGCAAAACAATTTAAAAATTAAGTGTGAAGCTGCAGGGACTTTTTAAAATGTGTATATTACCAAAACAATAAATAAATCTGACTATTGGTTTTTTCCAGCTTATTTTTGTTTGTTTGTTTTTGAAGAATAAAATCAAAATATTTTTGTAGCATTATACATTTACTTAAGGGAACAGTTCCTTATAGTATTAATTTGTATACAGTTTACAGTAAATTAGTCAGACCTCTTTTTGTTGCTTATACTCTCAAATATACTCAGTCTTACTTTTTTTTAAGTCTTTGGCATGAATTTGTACTGAAAATACTATTTAAGAACATTTTCAGTTAAGATGCTTTATGCTTCAGAGAAAAAAATGCCAGCATATGAAGAACAGTATTGAGTAACTCAATAACCTGCATAATCCCCACCCTCCAAGCAATTTCAAACAGATTAGGAGTTTTAGATAATAAACCCTAGGGGATTTATGTGATAAAACCGTGTTGAGGAAAATTCATTAATATGTCAATTTGTGAACATAAGCAGTATATTTGAAATGTTTGTTTATGCCCAATGAAAATTTTAACAATTTAGCATTATATTTGAAAGAACTAAAATTTGACCCCATTCAAAATCAATTATTTTAACAAAATAGATTTCCATCTTCCATACATTAGCAACATGTCAGCATAGAAAAAAAAAACTGGCATATTACTGAAGTCTTTCCTACATGAAAGTATTTCACAAAATCAAGAAGCTGTTTTATACTGCAGGATAAATTCAATATTTAAATTTTCACTCAAGTATACTTTTTGAGATAGAGTGTCTGGGATTCTGGGAATCAGGAATTACACATTATTGAAAGATTAAGGCTTGATTTTAAGATCACCATTGAAAGAAATATAAACAAAGGCAGCAACCAAAGGGATAATAATTACAGTAAATTTACTTTATTAAAGTCAAATTTTTCTAGTTCCCCAAGGACAGTGTTTTCTTTATGCATCCTATAGCAGCCAATCTATCTTACTTTCTAGGCATTAGAAATTATTTATTCACAAATGCTACAAAGAGAACAAAATACCTAGGAATACAACTAACAAAGGATGTAAAGGACCTCTTCAAGGAGAACTACAAACCACTGCTCAACGAAATAAGACAGGACACAAACAGATGGA
>CAUYLG010046325.1:0-41523 GCA_963573385.1 Cacajao melanocephalus
AGTAGAACAAGAATCCTGTTCTCTCTCCCTCTTTTTCTTCCTCTTTCTTTCTCTCATACATTCTTTTTCTTTCTTTCTTTCACTCTCACTTTCTTTCCTCTCTTTTTCTTTCTTTCAAAAAATAAAAAATAAATAAATAAAATAAATTTAAAAAAATAAAAAAAAAAAGGAAGAAGATGGGGAAGAGGGTTGAAAAGGTAATGACTCAGCACTATCCTCACTATCTGGGTGACGGGATTATTCATATTCCAAACGTCAACGTCATGCAATACACCATGTAACAAACCTAAACATGTACCTCTGAATCTAAAATAAAAGTTGATCTTATTTTTTAAAACAAGAAATGATACAAATTGAACAAAATTTAAAGAGTTCATATGAATTAGAGGTGCAGAACAACGACCCTTGTTTTCTTAATTTTCCTTTTGTGTTATTTACAATTAACTGAAATCCTTTTCATTTATACTGTATATGAAGGTTTTACCAGATAAATCTTAGATTTATCAAAAACAAATCAAGATGAACATTTAACAGTTTCACACATTTAATATGCAACGTTGCTTAAGCTAAGAAAGGTAAATGTTAATGTGTATTTTTTATTAGAAATGCTTATTTATATTTATATTCATCTTTAATAATCATGGGTTGATTAGCATTTTAGTCGATTGGGTAGATATGACCTTCAACTTGCTGATCTAGCTTTTGCTTTTCCTGTATTAATTTATCAATAATTTACATTTGGCCCATGGGCATTTTACAATACACAATGACATGAATATCTTAATAAATTGCTAATTAACAATTTTATCAGCAACCTTTCCCCAAAACAGAGCAGATCTCGTGCCTTAGTAACTTTGTGATTTTAACTAGGTCTAACATAGTGCTTTGCAGGGGTTAGCAAAGGATAAAAATGAAGAAATTATTAATTTCCATGAGCTACTCAATGAATGTTTCAAATGTCATTTCAAGTAGTTTTCATGGAAAACTAGAACTTTGTTCTTTTCTTCTTAAAGGATTCTACTCATTGTTTATTAGTTTATACATTTGGACTGGTGATTTAGCTGCTGATAACTTTAAGCAAACTGAAAATTTGTCAACTAAAGACAATTTTCTTGTAAAGCAAAATAAAAATACATGTAAGAAATGCAACTCCACCACAAACCTTTATAGAAAATACTTATAATAGGCGGGGCACGGTGACTCACACCTGTAATCCCAGCACTTTGGGAGGCCAAAGGCAAGTGGATCACGAGGTCAAGAGATCGAAACCATCCTGGCCAACATGGTGAAATCCCATCTCTACTACAAATACAAAAATTAGCTGGGCATGGTGGTGTGCACCTGTAGTCCAAGCTACTAGGGAGGCTGAGGCAGTAGAATCACTTAACCCTGGGAGGCAAAGGTTGCACTGAGCCGAGATCATGCTACTGCACTCTAGCCTGGCAACAGAGCAAGACTCCATCTAAAAAAAAAAATACTTGTAATAAAGTCAATAGAAGTTCTTCTTTAAATTGAGACATAGTTTCTGTTGTCCAATTAGAAAATATTTTAAAAATTAATAAAATCCATTATTAAGAAGAGCTAAAAATAAATTGGCATGGTTATATTCTTCTTGAGAAGCTGGCTGCCACATTACCCTTTATATAATAATTGGGCATTATGTAGTAATTATTACAAAATTGTGCACATTTTTTGACCTAATAATTATGTAAGTAGAAAAATTTAAGGAAATAACTCTAAATTCAGAAAATGCTTTTCAGAAAACAGTGTTCATCAAAACATTATTTATATAGAAAAGAATCAAATGCTAATTTTTCATCAGAAAGGAAATAATTACTTATAGCCACATGATTGAATCATATGGACTCATTAAAATGACTATAATAACCTGGAAAGATATTTAAAATTAAATTACATTAAAAAATGTGTAAAACTCTATTCAACAATGTTAATAATACTTTATTAGAAAGTTGAATTAAGGATTTCTTAATCTTTTCTAATTTTATGTATTTATTATCTTTATATTCGTTTTATAAATCAAGCAAAATAAATTACTGAGTTCGTTGCAGGAATCCTTTTGGAGATTATGCTCTGAACTACTTTGTAGCCCAAGAAGTTATATCATGTGAAGTCAAGATAGCAAAGTATGGTTTTAAGAGTTCTCAGATGCAAGGTGGGGGGCATTAAAGATTCTTGGTCTAACCATGTTGAAAACAGAGGGTAGGTAATCTGTGAAACTCTTGGTCATGTTTAGAGATCTGTGTGTCTGAAGAAGTCAGTGTGACTACAGCTTAAATAAAAATGGAGGGAGCATCTGCAGATGAACTGGATATGTAGACAAGGAACAGATCAAACTTGCCCATGTTCCTCCGCAGGGAAATGGGAAGATTTCCAAAAAGGTTTGAAAAGTAAAATGCAAGATACGATTTACATTCTACGGAAATCATTGTGACTGTTTAAAGGACCGTGGACTGAATCTACGAGACCATGTAGTACATGGACGTAGCAGTGGGGTCTGAATTATGACGGGGAGTGGCAGTGGGATGGAGGGCGGTAGAGATATTTAAAACATATTGTGAAGATAAAACTAGCAAGACTTTGTGATGGATTGATGATGGGAAATAAAGAAAAGTGAGACATCAAGAAGTTTACTTTGATTTATAGTTAAGTTTTGTTTTGTTTTTTAAATCACAAATGAGTGTTGAATTTGATTAAATACTGTTTTAGCATCTATAATATGATTATATGATGTTCTTATTATTTCTGTTAGTGTGGCATGTTATATTTGTTGATATTTAAATGTTAAACCACTGTTGTATTTTCAATAGAAATTTCACTAGGCTATAATGTATTATTCGTTTTATATATCACTCTATTAAATTATTTATGCTTTGCTTAAGAATTTCGTATCTATGTTTAAGAGAGATATTGGGCTATAATTTTCTTTACTTATCATGTTCTTCTTACGTTGGATATCAAGTGGTGTCGGCCTCATAATAGTAGTTTGGGAGAATTTTCTCTTTTTCTATTCTTTGGGAGAGTTTCTGTAAGGCTGAGGTTATTTCTTTCCTAAAAATTTAGAATAATTCACAGTTGATCCATCTATATCTGGAGTTTTCTTGGTGAGAATGTTTTTCAATAAAAGGCTCAATTTTTCAGTAATTAGTTACATCTTACATTTCTTTGTTTCAATCATGACATCTCAGGATGTCTGCTAGTTTCCATTTTAAGCGGAGACGTTTACAGAATCCTCCTGCGATCTCATACCCTGTTACACCTTGGGTATTCAGGGTAGTCTCTGGATCCCTGGCCTTCAGCTGCTCATCAAGTGCTTTCCAGTTCAGCTTCTCCCAGTCAGTGCTGTGAAACATGGCTGAGTTTTACGTTCTAATTTTCAGGGCCATTATAAAACTAACCATGCCATTCTATTGCTTAATATGTGCACAGGTTTTGCCATCTTCTATCATGATTTGACATATTTTTCTGCCTTTTAAGGTCTAGCTCTCTGCACATGTTTTGCCATACGGTGAAAGGATAGAGCTAAAAAGTCTTTGTAAGCCACGGAGTGTTGCTCTTATAAAGACAACAAGTTTTGCTCCACCGGCCCTTTGTTGTTATCATAAGTAATACTTTCACTGTGCTTGTTTACCAGGTTCAGATCTGGGAGTTCTGAGAGGTTACTTGTTAAATAGACTTGTGCTAATTCATAGTATGCATTGCTAAGGAGCTTAATTAATCTACCAGTAATTTGAGATCTATATTTGGTAACTATTGTACTCTGACAAGTAACATCCAAAAAGCTATAATCAACTTTTTACGTGATTCTGAAATCATCCTCACAAGGTTATCAAGAACTATGGACAGAAATGTAGTTATAATGAAGCATTAATCAGGCTGTCCTTTGACCCATTTCCTTGTAACCGAAAGTCCCGTTGCACTGGGTACTGACCATTTGCACTCCCACTGTTCCTGTAGGTAGGATTTCTGACCTTAGAATCACAGGGCTTTTGCTTAAAACAGGATCTCTGACATTTGAGTCATAAAGCTTGTGCTAAGACTTGCTTAAGCAGATCCTGACTTCCACCAGAACAATAGAGGTCACCCAGCTTAAAGACCTCACAGAAGACCTGAATGAGCATGAGAATATGGTTTCTTCATCTCCCATTCCCATGACTTCACCCTGCACAATTCAACCAAGCAACGATCTCCGCACTCCAGCCCACTCCAAAACCCTCAAAATTCCTAGCAGTAAACTACACAGGGAGACAAATTTTGAGGTTTCCTCTCATCTCCTCATTTGGCAGCCCTACAATTAAATCTCTTTCTCTGCTGCAACTAGGTATATCTATGTACTGACTTGCCACATTCATGGGGCAACAAACTTATGATTTCAGTCCAACATGATATGACTACCTAACATGGCAGGGGTGGGTTCAGCTTGTTCAGAAGGCAAAGTGTTCTTCAGCTGGTGTGGGTCGTCCCTCCATGAGAAGGGAAACATTGAAAGTGCTTTGCATCATCATTTCCTATTTTACGATGTGTCTAGGATTTTGTTTTTGATTCAGATATTGTAATCCCAATAGACCAAGAGTCAACTGCCCTTGAAAATATAGTTTGGGCTGGGTGCAGTGGCTCACATCTGTAATCCCAGCACTTTGAGAGCCCAAGGCGGGTGGATCACCTGAGGTCAGGAGTTCGAGAGCAACCTGGCCAACATGGTGAAACCCCATCTCTACTAAAAATACAAAAATTAGCCAGGCATGGTGACAGGCGCCTGTGGTTCCAACTACTCGGGAGGCTGAGGCAGGAGAATCGCTTGAACCTGGGAGGCAGAGGTTGCAGTGAATCGAGATCATGCCACCGCACTCCAGCCTGGGTGACAGAACTAGAGTCCATCTCAAAAAAAAAGAAGAAAAGATAGTTTGTCACTCGTGGTTCCCAAGAGAGGGGCACAACACACTGAGGGCCACACGAGGAGGCACAGGGCAGTCAGGAAGGAGAAGGGGAGGGAAAGTGTGGACCCGAGCCAACACCGCCCTGTTGAGGGAACAGATGATTAACACAGGGTAGGAGAGCTGCGCAGGGGCAGGATTGATAGCGTGAATAATTTCATCAGACTCTGGGACATAAGGGTCATCCCTAGTTATCTGGCACCCTGCCCTGGGGTGATTTAGGGCAGCAGGAGGATGCTCTGTACTGCAGGAGCCTGATGAAGGAAAGCGATCTGGGTACGTACGTGGAATTGGTTGGCTTGCATATCAAAGGTGTGCTCACAGGAAACTTGTTAGTTATCTCTAGGAAATCAGCTAATTAGCAGTGCCCCGCCCCCATGTCCACAAGACTCCAAATATGTTCAAAGCATGATAAAATACAGAAAATAGAAAATATGATTAATATGGCTCCATTCTCCTCATAGATATCCATCATAGCCATGTCAAGAGCTGGAAGGGCAGGCTTAAAGCATTTTGCCTGCAAACAAAGCTGGCAGAAATCAGCATGTGTTCAGGTCAGTTGGTTTGTATTCATCTGCAGCTTGTTATAGCTCCTTTAAGGGCGCCAGTTCCTCCCAGGTGCTGTTTTCTTTTTACAAATGCATTTATTAACTGGTGGCAAAGCTGAGTAAAAGTATTTGTTGCACATTGAATGTGCTCCCCATCATGAGTACTGATGAAAAGCAAAACCTGTGAGAATAGTGTTTTGAACTCAGGAACGGTAGGCATAGAAAACCTCAAGAACAAAACAGCAAGGACTCTGAAAAGGTGTTCCTGTGTATCAGGAGCCCCGAGCACAATACCCAGATGACATAAGTTCTTTGCAAGGAATTCTCTACTCCAGTCGATCAGTTCACAAAGCTGAGTCATTTGCCCTTGAGTTGAGAGCCGCCGTTCACTGGTCACGTATTGCTTTGGGGCGGTTATCATTCCCTGATACAACCCGGGCAGTAGAGGCAGCTTAGGCAAGACTAGGGATCCCGTCTGGGAGGAAGGACTGCAGCAATTTAGCAGAAGGATTCCAACGTGTTTCCAAGAGTGGCTGAGCTAATTTGTAAGAGACCCAGACTGTCATGCAGATTGTGTGGCACTGGCAAGAAGACAAACCTGCAGATCAGCTGAACAGAACCGTGAGTGCACAAATAAACTCATACATTTACAGTTCATTGACTTTGACAACAGTGCCCAAAATCAACCAATGGGGAAACAAATAGTGTTCAACAAATGGCTCTGGGACAACTGAATAAACACATGCAAAAGAATAAATTTGGCCTGGCGTGGTGGCTGACACCTGTAATCCCAGCACTTTGGGAGGCCAAGGCAGGTGGATCACCTGAGGTTGGGAGTCCAAGACCAGCCTGACCAATATGGAGAAACCCTGTCTCTACTAAAAATACAAAATTAGCCGGGCATGGTGGTGCAGGCCTGTAATCTCAGCTACTTGGGAGGCTGAAGCAGGAGAATCACTTTAACCCAGGAGGCGAAGGTTGTGGTGATACAAGATTGCACCATTGCACTCCAGCCTGGGCAAGAAGAGCAAAACTCCATTTCAAAGAAATAAAAGTAAAAATAAATTTGGACCCCCCCCTTGCTCATACTGTTTATAAAGATTAACTCAAAATATACCATAGCCCTAAATATGAGAGCACCCCAAAAGTACAAGCAACAACAGCAACAAATATAAATTCGACTACATTAAAATTTAAAAATTAAAAAATGTCTTGATACCATCAAGATAATGAAAAGACAATCCAGAGAATGGGGAAAAAAAATAGTTGAAAGCTCATATATCTGACAATGAACTTGTATTTACCCACACTATGTAAAGAAACCTTACAACTCAATAATAAGAAGACAAATAATCCAATTAAAAAATGAGCGTAGAACCTGAACAGGTATTTCTACAAAGTAGATACACGAATGGCCATTTAACACATAAAAAGATATTCAACATCATTAGTCATTTGAAAAAGGCAACTCAGAAACACAATGAGATGCCAATCCACAGTCACTAGGATGGTTATAATCAAAGAAACAGACAGCAACATGTGTCAACAAGGATGCGGAGAAAGTCTACCTCCCATTCCTTGCTGGGAATGTAAAATAGCGCACCTGCTTTAGAAACATTTTGGCAGTTCCTCAAAATGTTAAACTCAGTGTTACCATATGACTTCGCATTTCAATCCCAGCTATATACCCAAGAGAAATGAATACATATGTCCTTGCAAAAGTATGTATGTGAATGTTCATAGCAGTGTTATCCAAAATAGCAAAAAGCAAAAACAGCACAAATGTCCTTAAACTGATGAATGGATAAATAAATGTGGTATGCTCATACGATAGATTATTATTTGAATCAAATAAATCAAAATAAAAAGAATAAAAATACTGATACATGCTGCAACATGGATGAACCTTGGAAACATTACACTGAGTGAAAGAAGCCAGTCACAAAAGCCGCATATTTATATAAAGTATTCAGAATATTCAGAATAGGCAAGTTTGTAAAGACAGTAAGCACGTTAGCCCAAGTATCTAGGGCTGAAGACTGTTGGGAAGAAGGGTTATTAAGTGAATGCTAATGATTATAGGATTTATTTTTGAGTTAATGAAAGTTTTCCAAACTTGGATGGTGGTCATGCTGTCCAACTCTATGAATACATTAAAAACCAATGGACTGTAAACTTCAAGTGGTTGATTTTATGGCATGTCAATCATGCACCAATAAAACTGCTAAAAACGTTACTCAGAAAATTCACTAAAAATTACCTTAAAGTTTGAAACTATAATGATTTAAATTTATTTAAATTACATCAGAATATAATGCTTAAATTTTAAGTAGTAAAACTTATGTTTATTTTAAAGTTATCCCCACTTATTTAAATATACAAACATGAACCTGACAGTCAGTCACCAACTTGATCTCTGTGCTTCAACCGACATCTTTTAATTCTGAAGGAATGGAATATGAGGTCATTAGGGCCTTCCACATTTTTCTACCAGAAATGATGGGAGACCTAATTAAAGATGGTCTCTCACACAGTTGACGGGAATCCTGATTTACCTGGAAAAACCTCTCACTGATACTCCAAGAGCATGCCCCTTCAAAATTAGTGATTCATTGCTACAGAAGGTTAACCTCTCATTTTCACAGCACATTTTTTTGAGAAGTCCTTCATAAGACTAATTTTTTTTTTTGAGACGGAGCCTCACTCTGTCGCCCAGGCTGGAGGGTAGTGCCGTGATCTTGGCTCACTGCAACCTCTACACCAAGCCTGGCTAACTTGTTGTGTTTTTAGTAAAGACGGGGTTTCACCATGTTAGCCAGGATGGTCTCAATCTCCTGACCTCATGATTCGCCGGCTTCGGCCTCCCAAAGTGCTGAGATCACAGGCATGAGCCACCGCGCCCAGCTAATAAGACTCATTTCTATATGTGAGCCACAATTTGTCCCCGTAAGTTTACACTTTCTATTACATTTAGTGCCCACAATATAGGGATAATGATACAGAGCTCAACAGTAAGAATGTGTATGGTGTCTCTCTTCCCATTCCTAGAGGCCTAACAGTGAAGAATGGAAAATTCAGATAATTAAGAATCTTCACAATGTGTGATAACATTTAAAGCCCCAAAGAATGTGAAACTAGATAGAGAATAAGTCTATTGATAATTTCTAGTTTTAAGTTGATATGTGTGGCAGAAACTATATATAATTCTATATAATCCTCAAGAAAATCCTATAAAGATAGAAATGAAAAAACATAACCTCAGGCCAAGCACACAGTCCAGGCTACACAATTAATAAGCATATATAGACTCTAAATAAGAATTTAAAAGTTATCCCCAGCTCAGACCAAATACAGTAACAAATGTTGACAAGAGGTGTAGAAATTGGAATTGTCATGCCTTGTTGAGAATACAAAATGGCCCACTGTGGAAACATGTTGGTGGTTCTTCAAAATTAACGTTAAGGATAGAACTACGATGTGACCCAGCATTTCAATCCTAGGTATCTACCCTAAAGAAATGAGAACGTAAGTCCATACAAAAGTTATATACAAATATATCCATATACATATCCATATATGTATACATATTTAACCAATAGTAGAGTTGCAAAATAAGAGCAATAATTAATGTTTTATGTCAGTTTACAAAGTTTATTCAGCAAGACTCAGAGATGGTCAGTGGCTTACTAGTTAACTAGCTAGTGAGTTAACTAGCTAGTTCAATTAGGCAAGACTAGACTCCAGTGTAAGACCTTTGGTGAAGACACGTATTTAGAAATACATCAAAAGATTCCTGCGGTGTAATTCCTTACTTTTGGTGAATACTGAGATTTCTGTTCTAGGTGAAGGAGCTGAGATCTTTTGTTAACTTTTGTTTTTCTCCTCTAGGTCCTGTTTCACTGTAGCAGTTTGAATTGTAAATTCCATTATAAACATTCTCTTTAATTTTCCATCTTTTACAATTTGCCTCTTTTCTATCCAGAAGCTGATTATTAAGAGCTAAATGTGCCTATTCAAATGAACTGGGAAGCTGAATAATTATACAGTGGAATTAGAGCCCCGGTTCTTTTGGGAAGGTGGTAATAGCCTAATCTGACCAACCAACTTTTTAAAAAAACAATCCAGTGAGCAATACTTTTCAACTGCACTTCACTTAAGTAATGTAGATTTGGAACCAGTCAAAAACTGCCTACTGTACGAAAACGCTGCTTCTTAACTTACCACTTCCGTAATAGAAAAAGAGCCACCTTTCAGAATACGTCTTCAGCAATGAGTTCCGGCAATTTAAAAGTAAGAAAATCTAGCAGAATGGGTGAATGCCAAAAGAAGAATAATAGATGAAATTCTAGACATCTTCAGTACTTACAGCCTTTAGATTCAGTATTTTTAATATTCTTGGTACATTGGCTCATTTCTTTTCCTTTCTTGTTTCTAAACTCTCAAGCAGCATATTGCTGTGTTGTTAACCAATTTGCTGATGTTTTTACATTCATTATAGTACTACAGACTCTATTATTTAAAATATTTCTTTGTGCCCTGTTACTTCAGCCTGCTTTAGTTCTACTTCTTTTTCTTTATTTTTATGGTTCAGTGTATAACTCTTTCATGAGAAGGACGGTGCCAGTGAATATTGTCTATTTTGGGCCCTTATCTTCCTGGGCACAGTAATTGGCCAGAAACGTGCCCAAACTAGGCCCATTTTCAATTCTTTTTTTGTTTCTTTTGAGACTTTTCTAAATGGAGCTGGCAGAAAAGTTTGTTTACACTACGATTCTATTGAAGCATGACTCTAGCTGTGTCTCCCTTCAAATGTCATACTTATGACAGCGAGGACTCTCTGGCTCCTCTCCATTTCTGGATGGTTTACCCAGTCTCCTCCGTAAAGCAGGTCATCTGCTTTGGAATCACATGCTGTCAGATGACCTGCTACCACTCCGAGTTACGGGCATCTACCGACCTTGGGCTCACTCTTCTCCCCTCCAGGAGATTTTAGTTACTGGCTTAATGACCTTCTTTCTAAAACGATACATTCGTTATTCTTGGTGATTTCAATATCCACATAGATAATCTTCCTAAAACAGACCACTTGGTTCCTTGGCCTCCTCTCAAGTACACTTGTTCTTCTTCCCAATTTAGCATCTCCCTTCCATCCTCATAGCCTAGGCTGTCATTACTTATAAGAACAAACTCTTCGTAATTAAAATTTCAAGCGTTGCATACCACTACTTATTGTTCTAACATGCTCCCTCTAAAACACGATCCTCCCACGTCCTGGAAACAAAGAACTTGCCTTTTCATTTTCTAATCCCTCTTCTAACTGTTCTCATTACCCAGCTGAAATTACGTGATCGATCTTTCATAATCACTCTCTCATCCACACTTTCAACTCCTTCCTTCTTTTTCATGCTACTGCCCTAGGAAAACCCAAACAGATCTATCTTTCCTCTCACCCCACCCTAGCATAGGTACAGGTAAGCAATCTGAACCCATCCCCTCAAGGCCAAATGGGTCCACATTAAAACCATCTTCCTTTGGCCTGGTGTGGTTGCTCATGCCTGTAATCCCAGCACTTTGGGAGGCCAAGGTGAGCATATCACCTGAGGTCGGGAGTTTGAGACCAGCCTGGACAACATGGTGAAACCACGTCTCTACTAGAAATACAAAAATTAGCCAGGCATGGTGGTGTACACCTGTACTCCCAGCTCCTTGAGAGGCTGAGGCAGGAGAATTGCTTGAAGCCAGGAGGTGGAGGTTGCAGTGAGCCGAGATCTCACCACTGCACTTCAGCATGAGCGACAGAGGGAGACTCTGTCTCAAAAAAACACAAAAACAAAAATACATTCTTGCTGAGGAATCATTTAAAGTGCGTGACCATTAGCTTCAAGTTGGCCCTGAATGCAGCCAGGCAATCAGCTGAGCTTCCCTTCCCCTTTTCCTCTTCTCCCCCAAACCTACAGTGCATTCTCATTCTGCTCACTGTTGTCTGAGGACTTTGCATTCTATTTCTGTGAAAAATATGGAAGCAAGGTGCGTGAATCAGGATTCTCGAGAGAATCAGAATCAAATCTATGTGTGTGTGGAAGGATGGATGAATAGATCGATATATGTATCGATAGATAGATACATGGATACATAGATAGATACACAGACAGAAACAGACAGAATTAAAGCAAGAGTTGATACTGCAGTCTCAAATCCCAAATGTACAGGCTGGAACTCAGCAAGACTTCTATGTTGCTGTCTTAAGGCAGTATTGCTTCTCCTTTGGGAAACCTCATTTTTGCTCTTATGGCCTTCAACTGATTGGATGAGGCTCACTCACATAACAAAGAGGAATCTATCTTACTCCATCTACTGATTTAAATGTTAATCACGTCTAAAAAAATCATAGCAACCCCTAGTGTTTGACCAAACTGCCGGGCAGTGTAGCCTAGTCAAGTTGATGTGTAAAATTAACCATCATACAATGAGAAGAAGGATTTCTAAGTTCCCACCATCCCGTCTACTCCCACTGACTGCAGTGCCCACATCCTTTCTCTCCTTTTGCTGCTGTGCATCAGGCTTCTCGGCCTCAGTGCTATCCATGCAGCGAGGGTCATTCTCACCGTGGAGAAGCTGTACTCCGCACGGCAGGATGCTTAGCAGCCTCTCTGGCCTCTATCCACGAGATTTCAGTAGCACCCCCACTTGGGACAACTAAAATATGTCTTTAGACATTGCCAAGTGTTCTACGGGGGATGAACTGCCCCCAGTTTTAAATAAACTCTTTGTGCTCCTCGCCCTCAAGTTGAGCACGAGATTCCATCCCCTCCCTGGTCATTGCACCAGCAATTCTCTTCTCACTTTATGGTCTCCCCAATCTCATCGGCTTTCGCCTCTTTATTGGATCTTTATTATACACAAACATGCTTTTATTCCTTCCCAAAAATCTCTCCTAGCCCACTTCGCCTTTTATCTATCCTGTGATTTCTTTTGTGTCTGTGTAGTAACATTCCTTGCAAATGTTTGTGCTTACTACCAATTTTCTGTTCTTTCTTAAATCAACTTCACTCAGGCTTTTCCCTTGCTAATCCAATAAAGCTGCACCCTTCAATGTCTCCAGGGACCCTCACACTGCTAAACCCTACAGTTTTTCTAACACTTGTCTTCTATGCAGTGTTTACGTCGTCGATCACTTTCTCCCCCTTGACATAATGATATAACGAGATCTTCCTCACTGTCCTGACCACATAAATTTTGAGTTCCAAGATAATCAGACCTTGAACCTCTTGTCTATCACACTCACTCATTTGATAATCTTATCTACTCCCTTAGCATTTGATGTCATTTACATGCTGATGACACCACAATTCGTATCTTCTGCCCAAACTGCTTCCATGAACTCCAGACTCAGACACCCTTGCCCTTAGTCCTGGGACTTTGCAGTTCCCTCATCCAGTGACAGCCCCTTGATTTGGGGCTTGATCACATGACTTTCGGTAGCTGATGAAATGTGAAGGGACGTGCCGGTTCGGAGCCCAGGCCTTAAGAAACACTGGACGCTCCTGTCCTCCAAATTCCCATAGTGCTCTTACATTCCATGAAGCCATTCCGCAGCTACCCTGCTCGTCCAAAGGTGGTGAAAGAGACATTGGAGTACCTGGGACCTAACCAGCAGCTTAGAGTTATGACCAGTGAGCTCAGCCCCACTCAGCCAATACCAAGCCAGTTCAGTCGAGAGAGAGAGAATCCATGCCTTATTTTGCAGTCACTCCGTTTCGGAATGCTTTGTTACATAGCACTATGATGGCAGTTGTAAATGAAACGCAACTCCTAATTTTCCTCCTGCACCTGACTTTCCTTCAATGACCCTCAATTCTGCAGATAATAATTCCAGCCTTCTAATTTCTCAGGCCAAAACATGTGAGAGTTTTTCCTGACTCCACTCTTCTCCTCATAGCTCACATCAAAACCATTATGCAATCTTACCTCTTGTACCTTTAAAACATTTCTCCAATACACCCTTTTCTCAGACTCTCTGTGGAGACGAAAGTGGCCCCATCTTGATGCTAACCTGCCACAGTGACTTCTCAAGAGCCCCAGTCCCATGAATGCCTCCTGATTCCTGCTCCACTCACTGTCTCTAGTGAAGAAACACGCCAACCTTGATGGATTACACAGATTACAGGCTGAGACGCACATGGCCTTTTTGCCTGTTCCGGAAGCTGCACTTAGCTGTCCATATAGAGGACATACACCCTCTCTCTGCGGTATATGAACCCTGGGTCTGGGGGTAACGGTGTGGAAATCTACCTGTCTGGCTGCCGCTCAAGACCACGCTGCTGTTCATACGTTTTCCTGTAAATCGCCCTCTACCAACAAACTGGATTTCTCTACCTTGTTCTTGGCTCCTCTGCTCCTTCTGTCTTTGTGATCTCTTTGCAGATATCACCCTTTTATGGGGCACTCACTAACCCGATGCAAGCTGTCACCGTCTGCAAGCTGGAGTGTCACAATGGATTGCAAATGGCCTCCCCGATTCTCTTTGTCCCAGGCCCCATACAGTTGTTTTTCAACTCAGAAACAAACAGATTTTGTTGAGTAAAAATCATATCCATCCCCTGCCCAAACCCTCCAGGAGCTTCCTGCCTCCCTCAGAGTAAAAGCTAAGACCCTAACCATGGCACGCAAGGCCTCATCAGATCTGTGGCTCCCAACAGCACTCATCTGTCTAATCTCTTCTTCATTTTTTTTTTTTTTTGAGGCAGAGTCTCACTCCTTCACCAGGCACCAGGCTGGAGTGCAGTGCTGTGACCTTGGCTCACTGCAACCTCCGCCTCCCGTGTTCAAGCAATTCTCCTGCCTCAGCCTCCCGAGTAGCTGGGACTACAGGCACACGCCACCACGCCCAGCTATTTTTTTTTTTATTTTTAGTAGAGACAGGGTTTCACTATGTTGGCCAGGATGGTCTCGATCTCTTGACCTCGTGATCCTCCTGCCTCGGCCTCCCAAAGTGCTGGGATTACAGGCATGAGCCACCGTGCCCAGCCCTCTACTCTCATCTTCCACAGCTGCTCTTCCCTTATCTCACTCCCCTGCAGCTGCACCCGCCCTGCAGAGGATCCTGAGCACACATCTGGCCTGAGTTCTTCATGCTGACACTGCTCTCCGCTCCCAAATAGCTCTGTAACCCATGCTGTCTTTGCTCTCATGTCTTCACTCTGATGCTGTCTTCACAGCGAAGCTCTTGTGTGAGTTGGCTAAGGCTGCTGCCATCACAAAGTACCACGAAGCAGGTGGCTTCAGTGATTGAAATATCTGGTTTCATTGTTCTGGAGACTGGAAGTCCAAAATCAAGGTGTGTCATCAAGTCCGGCTCCTTGTGAGGCCTGTCCCTGGCCTCTCTCCTGGTCATGTGGGTGGCTATCTTCACGCTCACTCGAGTTTGTCCTGTACCTTCACATTGTCTTCCCCTTTGTGTCCGAATTTCCCCTATTTAGAAGGACACCAGTCACACTGGATTAAGGTCAAGTGTAAGGTCCACATTCTAATTTCATTACCTCTGTCAAGATCTTTTTTCCATCTGAGACGCTGTGGGTTGTGATTTCAACATATGCATAAATTTAGAGGAGAAATAATTCAACCCCAAACACCTTCTCAAACCATCTATTTTAAATTACATCCTCATCCGCACCTTATCTTTTTTCTTATAGTACTTATCACCTTCTAGCATACTATAAAAATTGTGTCTTTACCCACAAGAAGTTAGAACAAATGCCTTCCCCAAAATATAAAATCATTTCAGGGCACATAGTAAGTGCTTAATAATTGTTGATTGAATGAAGCCATCTTTCCAAACCCTTGACATATTCTTTCTCCAGAATCTATTTCTTCCAGGACAGCAACCAGATCCTTTCACTTACCAGATCCAAAGGCTGGGAAAGCCACCTGGACTGCTCAGCTCTTCCCTGTGATTCCTCTTGCTGTGAATCCATCCACAAAACGCAGGGGATCTGACCTTACCCTGGGAACAGGCTAAGATGTAACGCTGCCGTTACAAAAACAATTGCCAGCTACTTGAAAATTCACCTTTTAAATGCCTTAAGAATGTAATAGTAATCTTGCGTTAAAGTTACTTTTCTGCTAAGTTTGACAAGTTATGTTTATTTTTAATGTCATTACAAAATGTCAGCCTATTCTTTTCCTCATGTCATTCTATGCACAGCGCAGTGACACACACACAGGTTCACTTATTCATGGGATAGCGTCTGTTAGGACCGAGACCGGCCTGTCCTGAAGTCAAGCACGTGCAAGTTTGAATAACTTCTCTGCACTCACGCAAATCATCTGCAAAATGAGCATCATTCCACAAGGTCCTTTTCTTGTTTATACTTCTCTCTCTGTGAATGGATACTGTCAGGTGTCTCCTAGAATTATGTGGATGTTCTTGGTTTTAATTTATTCACTTTACAGAGAGAACTTGTAGTTCAGAGTATCCAAAAGAATACAAAGAAAGTAACATATAATAGCCTTAGAAATACCAAAAAGGAGTATTTATTGCTGTAACAGACTAAATCTCTTTGCAAATCCCAACACCTTCAATTCTGCCCTGTTTGTAGACAATAGACATAGAAGAGAAGCAGCTTATTAACTTAAAAGGAAGGAGAAAGTGTTAACATAAGTCACTATGAATGATATAATACTGTTAGGCAGAGTATAATATCTCTAGATAATTAATTTTGTGGCCAATATTTGAACGATCTTTGCATTTAGAGATGACAGTTATTATACTGATACACAACTATCAGTGAGTGCTTACCTTTTATGCAAATAATGAATAGTATTTTGCAATATGAACATGAAACTATCATCTTTTGATTTGTGGCTATCACATTTGCTGAAGATCTTAGAGCAGGGGATTTAACTTCTTTTTTCACCTTTGGCCTAATATTATCATTTCATTTAAGAACTTTTATTTTTAAAGAAAGGCATGAAACTTAAAGCTTGTATCTTCCTAACCCTCCATATAATTAATAAATAAACAGGTATCATGCATAAAGGTATAGAATTGGCTTTTTAGTATGCAACCTTTTGCTAAGAAAGTAGAAAAATAACATATTTATATCTGCATATATAAACACTAAAGCATACGAAGAAACTCACAAATGTGGTTATTTTCCATATATATCTTTTATCTGCTGTTTTGATTTTCAAACCATGTGAACATATTACCTATCTAAACAATACAAAACTTAGTATTTTACCTTATCAGACATAAACAAAACATATAGACAAGAAAACGAGGGCTTGCTTTCACCTCACTTCTCCCGAAGCAAATTAATGTAAGAAATGAGAATCAAAGCATGTTCCTGTGTATTTTTCTATCATTGGCTTCATTTTCATGAGAATGAGAGGATAAAAAGAGCGATGCTATTTTAGCCAAGCTACTATGTATTGTAAAGTGAATGTTTTCAGAAGAGCTCTTTTTGTGCCACTGAAAACAAGGACTTATTTTTGTCCCCAGCTGCTTTTGGAAGTGTGTGCCTATAATCGGAGAGCTGCAGATGCCCAGGCGTCTGCCAGGAGTCCCCAGAACAAAGCCGCAGAAGCTGGTGCCCTCTGCTTGTTTGTGTTTATGCTCGGTTCTGGCTGTTTTTCTTGGAAGAGTTGACATTAAATGCAATGAAATAAACCCATTTTGTGTGACATCAAATATTTTCATCTGCTGTGTAATCATATATATAAAATCTCCATTCCTGATGAATCCTGAAATATGCTTATGAGGGTGTCCGCATTTATTGCAGAGCAGGACGACAGCAATGCCAGGTCTACAAAAGGCAGGTTGAAACAAGCAAATTTACGTATAGTGATCTGGGGTGTCCTTAGTTTATTTTTCAGGGACCTCACTTTCACCCTGGTGACTAATTAATCCATATGTTGTATACATATATGACTAATACCTGTATACAAATATAAGATCTGCAAAATGCATAATACAAACATCAAAAATATAAAAGACATTGTAAGTGTTGTTTCAACTTAATGTTTCATGACTTATTCATTGACCCTAAATATTGCTACAGATATTAGCAAAGAGAGTGTAGACTAAGAATTTTATTTGGCATAAACCGCTCTCTGTGTGATCTGCTCCAAAATTTTTAGAAAAAAATGAGTTCCAAGAGAAGATGAACTGTGAACATTTGTTGAATGGAAGCGGTAGATAGAAAAAAAGTGCTGAAAAAAAAAAGGTTTCAGAATTAAGTTTTCCCCATAGATGAATGACATTTCAGTAAAAAGTCGTCCTCAAGGTATTCCTAATCCAGCAAGAGTTACACACACAGAGACTGATTACAATTCTCTATTTCAGTTTAGCCACCACCTTAGTGCTGCATTTGAAATCTTTCCATCTATTAATTCTGTGTCAATCCGATTAAAAATTTAAAGTAATCTGATAAAATTTAATGAAATGATTATCTCTCTAATTTGGCAGAAATTCCTCATGGCTATGCTTCTAGTTCTATAAAATTATAGTCTGAAATCTGGAGAAGAGAAAGACAAGGAATAAGAGTAACTTTTTAAATTATGTTATTTATAACTACAAATGGTCTTTTGAGTACCAACTAGTCCTTCTACACACAGGGTGGCAAAACTCTAGCTGTTTCAGTAAATGCTTAATTGTAGATAATTCAAACAATAGAATATTCCAATAATCATTTTCTTTGTGTATTAGGAGATAATTTCACACTGACTTTCAATCACTCCAACATTCCAAAGTGCTTTCTGAATTATCAGAGTTACAGTTATGGTCAATTTAGTTTTAGTGCTAAGAATATGTTATTAACATGAATTATTTGAAATTGGTACATTAGATTAATAATCTCTATAAGTTGCTTATTAACGTTAGAAGTTCATAGATATCCTTGCTGATCCTATGTTTGAAATTTGCTATACTTGAAATTTGAAAATAATAATGACAATGCTCTAGAGACGTTCTTTTGAAGCACAAGTTTCAACTCTTTCAGAATGCCTTTTAAACCTTTTTATATGGAAATAAATGATCCTCTCCTGGGGGATCCTCCCATGGGTTCTCATATAGGCTTTTCTACTACATGTTATACTGCAACGTTTATTGACCCGCTCATGTCTCCTCTAAGACATTAAGCATCTAGAGGGCAGGGACTGCCTGTGCATGTATAATGAATGAACTTATGTTGCATTTGATGGAATAATATGACCATTTCCCATCTCATGGGTTCCCAGACTTTCATTCAACAAACATTTATTGAACTCCTGGGCATGATTTTCAGAGTGTCAGGATAAGAACAAGAAAATTAAAAGATCAAAAATTCAGAGATGCTTGTTGATCTCTGTTCAGGGTCATCTGGTGGAAGAGGTAACCAGGTGATAATTACAATGCAGGATCAATGCTGCAGGGGCCGACTGCAATGCAGAGAGTGAAGAATCCTAGTCTGAAGAAGAGGTGACACATAAATATTACCCTAGCCATACAGTGTTCTCATACAGGGGACAGAGCAGCACATGCAAAGATGTGGATTCAGAAGAGGTCAGTGTTGTGGCCTGGGGAAAGATCAGTGGGTCTGGATGATGGAGTGGATGAGGGGCTGATGGGAAGTGAAGCCAGAAAAGGTCACGGAGTGCTTCGTGCTCCTCTATTCTTAGACTGTGAGATGCAGATGGGAAAGCAGGAGAGTCAGTGAACAGTGTGTATTGACTGGAAGCAAAGAGGAAATGCAGAAAAACAAACTTTGCAGCTACTTATTGAAAGCAGCTACCATCTCTATAGCACTAGACAATTTGCTAGGCTATCTGCATATACTATTTAATGCAGTCCTCGTAGCAGCCCTGCGGGGAGGGACCATTCCCACTAGTCTCCATTTACAGGTGAGAAAGATAAACCTCAGTGGTGTTCAGTCACTCGCCAGCTATGAAGGGAGCAAACAGTACAGTCTGGTTTCAAATCCGGAGGCTATATGACTCCAAAGTTCATGCATATGGTCACGAGTCTGTGCCTTATAGCCAATTTCATTAAATGTCTGTTACTGGGAATGTGATCAGAGGGGGTTACAAAGCAAAATAAGGTATGTGTGCCCTGGCCCCCCTCCTCAGGCGCCTTGCCATGCACGTCAGAATGCCTGCCATGGGACAGCGGGGGCTGAGCCTCAGACTGTGACAAGGATTGCAGTGAGGGCACGACATTGAGGTGATGAACTGTCACACTTGTTACGCTAAGGCAATTTTTAAATGAAGGCCTATAGTGGAGAACTTTCCATAATCTTCACAATTTAGAATTGTAGCGGAACCCAAAAACCACTAGGAGCAAAACGAAACGTGATACGGTAACAAGGCAGCATACACAACTAGACCTGAGGTCACCCCGAATATGCACTTTTGTGGTAAATTGCCTGACATGCTGGCTCTTCTATGTTCACCACTGTTTGAAGATCCGTATTATTAGTTTGCTCTCCTTTGGCCTGTGAAATTGATCTTATGAATTTTATTTTCGATCCATTTCAGTAGGCATCTTAATTTACATTGAAAATAGATGGCCAGTGAAGTAACAGCCATGAGAGGTTTACACTTGCACAGGCCTCGGTGAGTATGAACATGTGTACATTGTGTTTATGAACCTTTCAGCGGAGGGTGAAGGGGGGCCCAGAAGAGATGGAGGCCTCTCAACCGTGACATATTTGGTTATGTTTTCCCTCGTCTGATTTGCTATTGCAGTCAAAAAATAAAGCATTAAGTAGATGTTAAGGGCAGAGATGTATTTATTTATGCATTTTCTGGCAGTGGAAAAGTATAGATGGATTAAATGTGTAGTCTTAGAGCTGGATAGCTACTTAGATCTATCATCACATGGGTTTGATTTTGTGGACGGGAGTCTCAATTCACTTTTAATTAAACTCCTTTAGTCTTTCAAACGAAAGCTCATGAACACACAGAAAAATGTTTGCTTTTAGTGCAATGCTTCTGTGGCTTCCAGAACTGGATTGATTTCATCACATCCTGACTGATCTATCTCAGCAGGAAAAATTTAATTGATTCCATTTTTGCCTGTGACTTCTCTTATTTTATTTTACAAGGATTTAGAATTTGAGTTGTCTGAATGCTTTTGAAGGCTCAGTGCTCCAATTTAGCGTGAATTTATATTGTAAATTTGCAAAATTCTCACAATAATATAAATGTGAGTAAATAAAATGTTGATCCAAAACATTTGATCTCATAAAAGGTGTTTGCATAGTATGTAAAATTTAGTGTCAGTATTAGCGTCTTTCATGAAGCTCTGAAACTTATAGTTAAAAGAGATAAAGAATATAGAGAAGATTTTAATAAGCTAGGTTTCCCTCATATCCCCACTACCCAATGCGAACCCAAATATATTATGACCTGAGTGAGATGAGATTAGAAATGTGATTGAATACAAATAAGTGGAACATAATATATTTCATAACCAAAGTATCGTAGATTCTTTACTAATTTCCATTTATGTAGCATTGTCCTTCTGAGGATCTCAAAGAATTTTGTATCAATTCATAGGACAAGTCAGCATATTAAAAGTAGAAATTACATTGTTGTTATAATATGTTCTGCCTTGAAACAAGCAACTTTGTATCTGTTAATTAGCTTTTATCATAAAGAATAAGTGCAGATTATTATTCCTATCAATTCTCTCTAATATTTAGGTGAAAATTAATGCTTTTTATAAATATAGCCAAATACCTGCCTTGTATTGCTCTTTCATATTTCCAGTCTTTTAGAACAAAATGTAGCCTATTTCCTAATGATAAAGAAGAATTGTAATTATAAATGCATATTTAAAAATAAAAAGTTAAAATAAGCAGCATTCACTAAATTTAGAAAATAAGAAAAATTAATGTATTCAAGCCTGAATTATTACTGGTATATGAGGAAATTACGCTAACCAAATTTTATGATCCTCATGAGAAAGAATTGGACTGTTAGGCAAATTATGTCAGAACACACAAACTGTTGTGAATATTATTCTTGTTGGTATTAATGTGAAAACTGCATCGTTTCCAAGATGAACCGGTTGCACCCATATGAGTCATTCCTTTGATGTCAGCTTAGAGTCCACATTAGAGGCACATCATATATCTAATTACCTCAACCAGCCAGGGATTTTGTTTTGTTTTTTTTGAAACAAAGTCTTGCTCTGTCATCCAGGCTGAGGGCAGTGGCACAACAATGGCTCGCTGCAGTCTCAAAATCCCGGCTCAGGTAGTGGATCCTTCCACCTCACTTCCTTACTAGCTGCAATTAAAAGCACATGCCACCACACCCGGCTACTTTCTGTATTTTTTGTAAAGCTGAGGGGGTCTCACTAAGTTGCCCAGGCTGGTCTCGAACTCCTGGGCTCAAGCAATCCTTTCACTGCAGCCTCTCAAAGTGCTGGGAATACAGTCATGAGCCATCACAACAGACGAGGAATTTTTTTAAACAATTTTTGTTCAAATTAGCCTAGAAATATTGGGAACTAATATAATGAATCCACAAGATAGTTTTATTTATTTATTTATTTATTTCACAGTTTAGCCGTTTTATAAATATTTCCCTCAATTGAGGAGCATATTGAAATATTGATAGGATGGCTGACTCATGAAATAAATATATTGAGCGGATTCATTATATAATTGCCAAAGTTTTTTGGTGTAATGAATTATGCAAATATTTTTTCTAGTCTTAACAAACATTAAAACTTGCTCACTATAGGGGAAGCAAACAATTTGCCATATTTGGACAGCATCATGTCTTCTGAAGGCAAAGTGACCAGGGCAAAACTCGGGGATCATATGGAAGCATTGCCTTTGGGACAGGGCCTCATCAAACTAAGCTCTTAACTACGAGTGCAGAAGACACTGCCCTAGTGAGGGACTGCGTCTGGGCATCACACGAAACCTGGCTTGCCCCAAGGCTGTTGGGTCCCATCAGGGAATATCTGGGCTGTGCAAACAAGATTTTGAAGGAGAGTTGAATGGAAAGCGTATTTACAGAGGTATGGGCAGAGCTGTGGGAACCCAGGAGGGATACTGAAGCCTCCTGGTAGCAGCAGAAAGCCATCACCGCTCCTGGACTCAAAGGATCGCAGCTGTGGGAGAGGGATGCTGAACAAGATCTGTGGCTACTGGCAGAGCCCCACTTCTGGCCCATTACTTAGTAGGAAAGAAGTCTGGAAATAAATATTCCAATCTCATTATTCTTGTGTCCTCTGACAATCTGCCTAAATGTCCCATTGGCTACGCCTAATCGAGAAGTCGGAGAGAAAAGGGAGACCATTAATGAAAGTCCTTAAAGTCAGCCTCTCAGGGCACAAAACAAGTTGGAAAAGGGGAAAGACAGAATTTGAGTGAACAAACTGGTCTCAGCCAGCATCCCAGGCCCGCTACAGGACTACAGGGTGGTCACCAGAGCTGTGCTAAGCTGTGCTGGAACTCAGGACTAAAGGAAGTACCTGTGATGATGATGTCTTGCTTAAAATTTTGAGATTGTGGTTTATCATAGTTTTTTGACATCAATCTTATTTTTAAGATATGGCATTACAATATTATTTGTCCTGATTACTGAGTTTTTTTGGTGACTCTTTAAATTTTCCGCTCAAGCTGAATATCTCAGTTTCCAAACTCGAGTCTCAGACCAGGTAATCAGAATCAACATACTGCATTTTGCTTTTTGGCGAATACCCATAATTTTACTGTGTGTTTCATTATGTATGTTTCTTTCATGAATGCATTTTGAATAACTTTTAAAACCCAAGTTCAGAAAATATGTGTGCAAACCTGATGTATTTTATAATATGAAGTCTGAAGAGCTCCCCTGTTTTCTGAAACAAGCAAGGTTATGTATACTCATAAACTTTCTTTGCCAGAAACTGCTTGGTTTTGATCTTCTGTTTGTGACATGAGCCCTAGAGATAAGCTCATCCTTGAATGACAGCTGATAATTAAATGGCCGGCAGCAGTTTATTCTTTGGCTTCTCTGCCCCTGGATCCCTCTGGAGTAGAAGATTTATGAAGGCAAGGATAGTGGATTTTGTTGTTGTTGTTAACCTCACCACTGTAGCAATACATACTGATTAATACCGCAAATTGACTAATCAACAATCTTATAGAATAGGAACATGGATACCAGATAATACATCTCCAGCTGAAGGAAAATAGGGTAGCAACCTCATTAGATGCTCCAGATAATTTTTGCCTTATTATTTCTGATAATTTATAATCAGAACATTCAGCTTTGCAAAAACTGGGGGATCTATTACAAGTGGCCAGAGAGCCTTATGAAACTACATACAAATGCTAGAGCATTCAATTTCTTTTCCTTGTGACATGTCTCCTCCCAGCTAACTCCATTCATCCGTGGATACTACATACTACAGAATCAAAAGGAGGGCGTGGAGAAAATCACTTTGCGAGCATCTGGGAAGCTCCTTACCTACGTCACTAAAGCAAAGTAAGAATTCTTGAAGCTGTCACTAGAATGCAGCAATTTAACACTTGACTACCTAAAATTCTTAAATATCTAAAGCCCTGAGATTTTGAATTAAAATCCTTTTATTATGTAGAATGTCACATGCTTCTTATTAACTGTTGGTAGGTATGTTCACGATGAATGAGACATGAATCCAGATAAACTCAAATTTGAAAACCAGAAATTTCTCTTTTGGATTTTATTATGTGAGGGTATCCAGTGAGCAACATTCTACAATGATCTAACTAGCTTACATATACTTTCCTGGCGGGGCACGGTGGCTCAAACCTGTAATCCCAGCACTTTGGGAGGTGGAGGTGGGTAGATCATGAGGTCAGGAGATTGAGACCATCCTGGCCAACATGGCGAAACACCGTCTCTACTAAAAATACAAAAAAAAAAATGTAGCTGGGTGTGGTGGCACATGCCTGTAATCCCAGCTACTCTGGAGGCTGAGGCCGGAGAATCGCTTGAACCTGGGAGGCAGAGACTGTAGTGAGCTGAGATTGCGCCACTGCACTCCAGCCCGGGGACAGAGTGAGACTCCGTCTCAGGAAAAAACAAAAAGAGTTTCCCAAATGTGTTTTTGTGGGATGTTAATAGGTGATGTATGAGAGAGAGAGAGAGAGAGAGAGAGTGTGTGTGTGTGTGTGTGCGCACGTGTGTGTGTGTGTGTGCATGGTGGTAGTGAAGGTGATCACATGGCTGGATACTTTTGCTAAGTGCTGGGCTAAACAGATGCTTTCAGCCTACTGGGAGCCTAACATGGTGATTCGAATCTTGAATCTTTAAGAAGGATGTGCGACATTTGACAAAAGTATTTGACTACAAATTTTTCCCATAGTATTTCACAAGATTTTCAATTCCCAGAAAACATTTTGGAAAGTGCTGGTGTCTTCAATAGTAATACTTTCTGTTTTGTATTAGTTCCCAATTGCTGCTGCAACAAAAATTACCACAACCTGGAGAGTTGAAACCACGCAAATTAACCTCGTTGTAGCTCTGGAGGTCACAATTCTGAGGTGCGTCTTACACACTGAGATCACGGTGTAGTAGATCTGGGGGCTCTGCCGAGAAGGCCTTGCCTTGCCACTTCCAGCTCCTCGGGGTGCCTGTGCACTCTTTGGCCCTGGCGCTCCAACTTCTTATTCTGTCATCAGAGCTCCTTTTTCCTGTAAAATTGGCAAAGATCCTCCAATAATCCATTTGAACGGGTCTCATTCATTTTAAGGTAATCTTGTTTAATTTAAAAAGCGTGCTGAGTGTCTATTCTGGGGATTACTTCTACTCATGCAACGTGAGGTGTTCATCCAAATGAAATGCAATCCTAGCCCTCGAATAATGGATCATTTAATTGTAGATGTAAAATTAGTTCCCAGATATTTAAATTTCAAAGAAGAATATACATGGCCTAAAAGAACTCACAAAAGTGCTTGCGGGTGGCGTGCCAGGCGTCAGACGATGGATAGTGTCCTGACCAGCTGAAATTTGGAGAAGCAGCCAGTGCAAAATGAATGTCACGGGGCCTGAAAATATCTCGGTTAAATGCACGCACTCGGTGTTCCAAAAGTGTGGCTAGGAGCCAAGTGTGGGCATAAAGAATGATACACGTGAGAGAATGGGGAAAAGAAGACTCTGGAAAAGCAAACTGAGGCCAGATGGTAATGCGGTCATTTGTCTTAACATGCTAGGTAGTTAATATGGTTGTTTATCACTTCTTCGGCAAATAATTATGAGCAGCTACCAGTGCCTAACCTCACCCCAGGCATAGAGGTCATGGAGAGCCATCAAGGCTTTTCACTGGGGAAGCGGTAAAATCACATAGAGCTTAGAACGTCAATTCTGGCCGCAAAATAGAATGAATGGGGGACTGTGTATTAGTTTGCTAGGACTGCTGTAACAAAGTGCTACCAACGGAGTGACTTAAACACAGAAGTGTATTGTCACAGTTCTGGAGGCTGCAAGTCCAAGGTCAAGGTGTGGGCGGGGCCATGCTCCCTCTGAAGGATGCCGGGCACCATCGCTCTGGGCCTGTCTCTCGGCTGACGGCAGTTCCAGAGGCAGTGTAACTGCAGTCCTCACAGGCTGTTCTGTGTGTATCTCCGCAGCTGTGTCCAAATTTTCCCTTTTAAAAGGACATGTTTTGTTGTCACATTGGATGACTGTGCCCACCCTTATAACCTCTTCTCAGCTGATCATCTACAAAGACCCTGCTGTGGTCTGAATGTTTATGCTCCCCTCAATACATATGTGAAACCTGGCTCTCGAGGTGACGGTATTAAGAGGTCAGATCTTTGGGAGGTGATAGGTCATGAGGACTCCCCCCACAAGAATTGAATCAGTGCCTCATAAAAGAGGCCCGAGGGCACTTGTTCACCCCTGTGCCAGGTGGGCACACATAGAAGGTGCCATCTATGGGGAATGGCCCCCACCAGAAAGGGAACCTTGATTTTGGACTTAGCAGTCTCCAGAACTGTGAGCAATCAATTTCTGTTTGTCATATTATCCAGTTCTGTTCACTTTGCTATTTTGCATGAATGGACTAAGACAGATCCTATTTCCAGACAAGGTCAAATTCATAGGTTCTAGAAGTTAGGACTTCCACATCTCCTTGGGCACATATAATTCAACCCACAACCCACTGGAAGTGGAGAATGGAGGCAGTGGGAAATCCAGCTAACGTTCAGTGATTTAGGAGGATGTGCCTCGGCAGCAGTGAGGAGCTTGCAGTGCCCTCGGGAGATAACAGGAGCCCAGACAAGGATGGTGGCGGTGAGACGGGAGGAGGCCCTGGGTGCGACTTCGAGCATCCACACCACAGCACTATTTATAATGAACCTACTTCTGAAAACTTCAGCAAAACAGCACAACTTCTCATTTGTTGTTTTTTGCTAAGATGAAACGGAACTAAAATGTGCTGAAAACTGTAACTCTCCCATACATTTCTCATCGTGATTCTCTTTCTACTACTGACCGGATAATGAAATAATCAGCACTATCTACATAGCACAGATATTTTCATTTATATTAAATTGGATACACTTTTTTTTTCTTTAAGATGATCAGCATTGCATTTTAAAGTGACTTTTTTTCTTTTTTCTACTGACTGTACATTTCTGACTTTATGTATGGGACACTTGACGATTTCAACATTGTTCTAAATTTGAATCAAATGCATATACGTTTCTTTCCAAATGTCAGCAAATTGCAATCATCTGGGAGTAAATGTTTTTAAGAATCACACAATACTTAAGTCTTCTTCAAGAAATTTGTCAAGCAGAAAATCCTTGATGTATGAATTTTTGCAGCCCCTGCCTTATTTAATGAATGTTCTGAGAAGACTTCAAAAAGACAAATTAAAATCGGTTGTCCCTGACATGAGTATCTGAAGAATATCAAGAGCCTTTTAATAAATTTATTTAAGGATGAATATGGATCAAAATATTATTATACCCATTCTTAGAAGTGACAGATTGTCACATTTGTTAATGTGGTGAAAATAGCATTTTGTTTCAAAAATCAATGAAAAATAAAAGTTAAATTAAAATGTCACATATGGTATTGTGAGCAATTGTGCCGCTCCTGCATATTAAAATTAAACATAGGCATGTACAACCAGCCTTTGGTCTCTGAAAATCCTCACAACTAAGCCTGAGAAATACAGAACCTTTTTCCCTTTTCCCCTCCCCTTCACCAACTTTTGACTTAAATCCCTTTTTCTTTGCTTCTGAAACTGCCCCAGGTCACCCCCTAGGCAGCCGGCCAGTCTAAAAGAATCAAAGTAGCTATTTTATAGGGCTTTGCTCACTGTTACTTTAGCAACCTTTTCCACGTTCTGTTTCCCTCCATGCACTTCTCGGAAGAGAGAAACTGGCTCACACTTGTGCATTTGTGTCCTCAGAAATTACTGTTCATACATAATTGCCTTGTATTTAGAGCACCCTGACAAGAGCTTCTTGCTCTTACAATTAGAAGTCGTGGAATGTATTTTGCCATTCCAACGCCAAGAACAAAACTCAAGTCTCTCAAGGTGCAAGATTCATTGAGAGCTGGCAAGCCAGGAATTCTTACTGCGAAGGAAAGAGATTTCAGGAGGCTTGGAAGAGAGATTGTAAAGAAGTGGGATGCTAATATTTCTTGCCAATCAAATTTTGTGGAGGTATAATTAATGTCATTAGAAATGGGAGACATTTTTCTTGAGATATGTAGACACAGCTCAAATCCAAAGGAAAAGCCATTGTTTGTGCTATCTGTCTTCTCAATATCTCTCTCTCTGTTTCTCTCTGTGTGTCTCTTGCTTGTCCCATTAGGAAATTAAGCAGTAGCTGAAAAACAACTTTGCCTACTTCAGAATTTTGTCTGTGTCTAAGCCCCAGACTACAACTTTTAATAACTCCCAGCCTTCTTGAAAAGGTGGTGACAAGATAGCTTTGACATTTCGTGAGAATTCATCTCTACTGCTGGGAAAACCATGAATCCCGGTGTCTGCTAATGGCGCATCAATAATCTTTGTGTCATAGCTGAAGACCAGTAAAATTAGCACTTAATGAAGACAATTCTTCCTGGCTTTCCTAAGTAAATTTGTGAAAAGAAGTGGATTAGTCTTTCTCTACTCTTGGCTCTTCTATTTGAATATATACTTTCTTCCTTGAAGACATTGTTCATTTTCATGGATTTCTTATCAATCTCTTTGTGGCTGACTTCTAGCCCTTTCATTAGCGTGGCCTGCACATCTAAATTATCTGACCCCTGTTTAATTTTCCAGCCTTGTCTCCTGCCTCCCTTCCTTCCCTCCAACTTCACCCCTGCCCCTCTTTGTCTCAGCACAGCAGAGCCCCTCCAGTCCCCACACAAGCCCCTCCGGTCCCTCCGGTCCCCACGCGAGTCCCTCCAGTCCCCATGTGGAGCCCCTCCGGTCCCCACGCGAGCCCCTCTGGTCCCCACACCGACGTTCCTTCACATTGCAGTGCTTGTTATTCTACTGTCCTTTAATTCCTCTGCTTTCAGAGACCGCATTCTACTTGTTAGTTTTCTCTCTACAGAGGCTTCATCCAAAGCCCTCTGTCTTAAGGACAAATTATTCTTTTCTTTTTAACTCCACAAAACTTTGTGTGGTTTTTTTTTTACCATATTTCTTTGAAACTATACAATAATTCACACAGAGTAGATATTGATAAATATTTCTTTAATTAATCATGCATCTTTTATTCTCAGCACTTTCTTTCCCAAATTGCCAGGGCATCAGAAACTCCCTCCTCTGTAGCCCACAGAAGCCTTTGTCACAGTACAGCACAGCTAATCATTAGCATTCTTTCTCCCCAGACACCCCACAGATCACAAACGCCTTGAGGTTACAGGCTGTGTTGTACTCATCTTTATATTCTGAGTCTACCATTGTGCCTGGCATACAGCAGCCACCCCGTATTAAATGAATGAGTGCCTGGACCCAAAGGGCAGCACGTACAGTCTCCAGGGTATGTGGGTATGTCTGCATTAGGCTGTTTTTATATTGCTATAAAGAAGTATCTGACACTGGGTAATCTATAAGGAAAAGAAGTGTAACTCACAGTTCTGCAGACAGGACAAGGAGTGTGATGCTAGCATCTGCTTTTCAGGAGGCCTCATGAAGCATGCAATCATGGTCGAAAGCAAAGGAGGAGCATCATTTCACATGGCAAGAGGAAGGGGCAGGAGCAGGACGTGGAGGGGCCAGGTACCACACACTTTAACAACTGGATTGCTCGAGAACTCGCTCATTATCGAGGACAGCAGCAAGCCATGAGGGATCTGCCAGTCTGGCCCACACCCCTCCCACCAGGCCGCCCCCCAGCACTGGGGATGAAATTTCAACATGAGATTTGGTGGGGTCAGACATCCAAACCATGTCAATGAGCTTTCTCTCCCACTGACATCAGAGGACACTTAGCGTTTGTGCCACTCTATTTAACCTGTGGGTACAGCCTGTTTGTCATTTTCCTTTTATTTATTTACTCATTTTTTGTTTGTAAATTTTGTCTCTCCACTGGGCTGTTAATTAATTCATTGCATTAGTCAGAATTCTCCAGAGAAACAGAGTCAACAGGAGATAGAGAGATGATAGACAGACAGATAGGAGAGGATTGATTATGGGAATTAGTTTGCATGATTATGGAGGCTGAGATATTGTGCTGCCTGCAAACTGCAGAACCCGTGAAGTTGGGGTACGAATCAGTCTGGGGCTGACAGCCCAAGAAGCTGGGTCTCACGGTGGTCGTCCCAGCTCCAGAGCCCGAGTGCATTCGCCCTCGCTCTGCCCTTTGGTTCTCTCAGAGCCCTCAGTGGATTGGGGCGTGCTCGCCCACATTGCTGAAGGTGGTCTTCTTTACTGAGTCCACTGATTTCACATGCTATCCCTTCTAGAAACAGCCTCACACACACACCCAGAAGTAATGCTTCACCAGCTATATGGGCATCCTTTAACCCAGTCAAGGTGACGTGTAAAATGAGTGCTCACACTCACCCAGGTCTTACAGCTAGCAGAAAAGAATGGATTGCCACAGTGATGAGGGTTCTTAGAGACTGAGGATGTTTCCCCCTGCAGCAATTACCTCTAAATTAATCCCAACTGGAAGTCAGGGAGCCCCCATAAAACAGAGCCTGTGCTCAGCCACATTGACTTTTATTATGGAAAATATATAAAAATTCAGTGAAGGTGGCAGAGTGCCTTCTGAAGAGAACCCGGTGGAGATTCTCACAGCCCATTAAAATCAAGCTCATCATCAGTGAGTCTTATTGGTGTTAGATTTGGTTCAAAATCTTTAAACAATGTTGCAGAAGATTTCATCTGAAACTACGCATTTGGACTTTTTTGTTTTGACTCTCATTTAAAACACTGAACACTGAAAAAAAGAATCCAAGGCTATTATCTATATATCCATGGCAAAGTTTCTTCATTTTATTGTCACAAATGTACATCAAATTGAAACCAGAAAAACATATTTTTCTTAACTATGTAGTATTGGTGAGAAGTGGGAGATATCTTTTTACCTTGAGGTGTGTTTAGAGTTGACCTCAACATACCACTTCACTCAGTTGAACAGACACAATTAGATTTGTAATCATCTTTTAAAAAGTTGTTCTAATCCTAATAATTTAAATAATATCAGTATCGAATTACTTGGTTTTATCGTATATATTTAACACTTAGATCCAGGAATATCCAGGTTTTCTTTTATGCTTATCTTTGTTTTCTGGGGTAACAACAAAGAAAATAATCTCTAGAGAATAAAGGATAAGAAACCATGAATTACCTGAAAGACCTAAAGCTTATAACATTTGGAACAGAACTTAAATGATGTTTTGCAGGAGAAAAGCAACTCTGGAAGGCCTTTCTATTTAAACGGAGCTTGTGCTAAAGTGTTGAAAAGCTTCAAAATATTGCTGATTTTTAAGTTTAAGGCACCTATACCTGGATGATTACCAGAACAACTTAAGGCCAAGTTCAAGAGCCAGAGTGAAAAATAGAATCAGTTCTATAATTGATTCTCTTTGAAACTACTGAATTCACAGTTGCAAAATTGCACAACTTTAACTTATTCTTTGTCTGGATTCTATGCAGATTGTACAGGTGATGTGTTTTTGCCGTAGTTTTAGTATTTCATTTCTGGAGAAGAAAACAAGGTTGTTAGTCACATATCTTAAACTACGAAATAGTACGTGGACTGACAGAGCTCTGCTTCTCACGATTAGTGTGAGGGATGAACAGAAAGTGGCCATTAGCATGACAAGAACATCTGCTGCTTACTGTATGGCCACAGGCAACATAATTAACTTCAACTTTTTTTTATCTGTAGAAATGAGGATGTCAACGAAGTCCTTATACAGATATGATGATAAAATGAGATACTATATTTAAAGGATATAGAAAGGTGCCTAGCATATTTAAACCATCTAAAAATGTTTTGCTTTTATATATTGAAAAGTTCTGTGGCACCAAAGTCACTGCAAAAGTGACTAGTCAAACACAAGTAGCAGAAAACTTAAAAATTATTGGGTTACATAAATAAGAGATCTGTAGTTCTCTCTTAAAAATATTGAGTTGGCCCAGGACAGAGTTAGAGCTTCAAGAATGTTGTCAAGGACCTGAGCTCCTTCCACCTCCCCAGGCCTCATCCTTGCTTGTGACTTTCATCCTCATGATGCCAAGATGGCTGCTGCACATCCAATGTCATGTCTGCATTCCAACCACAAAGAAGGAAAAAGGGAAAAAGCCAAACATCTTATTCACAAAAGCATTTTTTCCTTTTTCATTTGGAAAAACAACCACTTTCTAGCTAACTTTTAATTATACCCTATTAGTGAGAAGAAATATACCAAATTGCCATTTAACACAAAGAGGGGTAGGAGGTTTTAGGTCTTAACTGGAAACATAGCTATTCCTTTCTTTCTCTATCTCTGTTTCTGCCTCTCTCTCTCTCTCTCTCTCTCTCTCTCTCTGTGTGTGTGTGTGTGTGTGTGTGTGTGTGTGTGTGCATGTGTTTATGTAGAGAGAGAAAGAGAGAGAGAGAAAGAAAGAGAACCAAAGAAGAAAGGAGAAGGTATACTGGAAAACCAACCAGCAATGTCAGCCACGGTTATATTTAGACAATTCATTTTTCAGCTTATAAGAGGGCATGCTTGAAGATAAACTCACAAGCATAGTTGAAATACATTCATTCGATTTTGCATTCCATGATGGTTCACTCTATTCTCTAGTCCAGTTTAGCAAGGAGCATTAGGCTGGGGCATTAGAATCTCAACAGCCGCGTGTCTGTCTCCAGTTTACTGCTTAGCTTTGTGCCAATTACCTAATTATTCTGCATATAATTTTCATCTTTCATTAAATGTGGAGGTTAGAATAGATGCTATCACTTTTAGGTCTTAAATTTGGTGGTTTCATGATTGTCATATTTCTCCCTATTCTTTTAAAAAACAGTTTTATATTTTCAAAAGCGTAATAATTTTCTGGAACGACTAAACTTTGGCTAAGAGAGTCCTCCAAAGGTTATTTCTTGTTCTCAGCACTATGCTAGGCTGCATGTAAGACAGAAAACCGGTGAAAGACATGCTCCCCACTCTCCGTGGATGACAGTGAGCACATGCAGTGTGGCCATGACTCACTGTGGTGACCAGGGTCCAAGAAGAGATAGGTCAGAATGACATAAGCCATTTGAAGATGCCTTCACAGGTGAAATGGAACTGGAACTCAATGCCATCTCACGAACACTAAAAATTCAACACGAGGTAGAATAAAAGATACGGTTAGGTGGAGAGAATATGAAGGAACATCTCAAACAAAGGGAGATGCATCAACAGAAACACAGATTAGAAGATAGCTGCTATCATGTGGATGTTTGCCTCTCCAAACCCCACATTGAAATCTGGCCCCAGTGTTGAAGGTGGGGCCTAATGAGAGGAGTTTGGGTCATGGGGGCAGGTCCCTGATGAATAGATGAATGGCCTCCCGTGGCAGTGAGTTCTCACCTCACAGAGTCAGAAAGTGCAACACACTCCTTCGTATCCATGTCCCCGGTTCCAACAATAGCTGGTTGTTCAAAAGAGCCTGGCGCCTGTGTCTGCCCACGCCCCATGTCCTCCCTCGCCACATGGTCCCTACAGGCTGGCTCCCCTTCACCTTCTCCTTCCACCATGGTGGAAGCTCCCTGCGGCCCCACCAGAAGCCAGGCAGTGTTAGTGCTGTGCTTCCTGTTCAACCTGCAGGACCATAGGCCAAATAAACCCTTTTTTTGTTTGTTTTTGTTTTTTGAGATAGAGTCTCGCTCTGTCACCCAGGCTGGAGGGCAGTGGGCGATCTTGGCTCACTGCAACCTCCACCTCCCAGGTTCAAGCCTCAGCCTCCTGAGTAGCTGGGATTACAGGCGTGCACCACCATGCCTGGTTAACATTTTGTATTTTAGTAGAGATGGGGTTTCACCATGCTGGTCAGGATGGTCTCTATCTCCTGACCTTGGCCTCCCGAAATGCTGGGATTATAGGCATGAGCCACCACGCCCAGCCATAAACCCTCCTTTATAAATTATCTAGCCTCAGGGATTCCTTTATAACACCAAATTAGACTCAGACAGTAAGCTTGATAACTTGGGGGCCAAGGAAAGAGCCTCTCCCAGTTGGGTGAGAAAGCGTATGTTGGTGACTGATAAAGTAGGTTGCGTAAAGACTCTGTAAACCCATCTCCTGCAATTCTTACTCTAACACAAACACACAGCTGGGACCAGGAGGCTGCTTTGCCGTTAAGTGTCTCTTGCACACACAGTGCACACAATTTGGATCAGAGCAACCTGCACTGGACCCAGGTTCCTGTGAGCCAGAAAGTACAACACACCCTTAGTATCCGTGCCGTGTGTCACACTGTCACTCGGTGTTGCTAATACTGTATTTGGATTTAGCCAAATCCTGGTTCCTGGACCCAAAACTGGCCAAAATAAACAACAACTGAAAAAACCTACCCAAACGCCTTTGTTCCAGCTTCTATTCCATCTAACTCTTGCCTAACTGTTCATGTCACTTACACATTGGTAACACAGATGGAAGAGACTTAGTGTTAATTCATTGAGTAATGAGAAGCCACTACTGGTACCTGAAGAAAAAAGGAACTATTTTACAAAGTTCTGTTGCTCGGCAGTATTTGAAATAAAAAATAATGTAGTCATCTCACTAGGCAGATGAGATAATGGATTGCTGTTTTTTATTATCTTGGAGAAAGATCATGAAGATCTCAATTAAGGTGGTAGACTTTCAAGTGAGGGTGCGAATAAATGGGATTTGAGCTACAGTTTGGAAACACAGAATGAATCGGAACAGACAGTCTGCAAATGTGTTTATTTCACATTTCTGTTTGCCCAGTGTTTGTCCATTTTTCACCTGGGGAACAGGACCCAGAGGTGCCAGAAGTGACATTCAAGCTGAGGGACGGTTCCAAGTCTATATGATTGGGAGGAAGTCAAGAGTAACCCTGGGTTGTGGCAGCTCATCTGACACAAATGCAAGCATTGGGGGCCGGGGTGGGGGGTGGTTAGCCAGCGCTGAGATTCAGCTTTTTCAACTGCCTAAAATTCAGATCATGGAAAAAAATTCTAGTAGATATATTTTAAGTAGTTATGCTTAAAAATGAGAAAATGGGAGCATGGGGAGGGTGGTCAAAGGATACATAATTACAGTTAGGAAGAATGAACTCAAAAGACCTAGTGTACAGCAAGGTTATGATAATCCATGACAATTTATTGTATTTTTGAAAAATGCAGAGTAGGTGTTAATGCTTTCGCCACAAAATAACTATGTGTGATAATGCAGCTGTCAATTAGCTAGACTTAATCCTTCAAAATATGATGCCATAAACAATAAATAGCTACAATATTATCTGTCAATCTTAAAACAATAAAAAAGTAAAATAAATAAGGAAACAGGCAAACAATACAACTTTTAAAAGTCTGCATTTTAATATTCTAGCAGTATTTTAATCCGTATTATCTTATCTGTAGGTTTTGTTTGTAGATATAATATTTCTGATATAGCCTCCTCAGTTTATAAACTATTTGATTCTCAAAATAATTGACAATATATATCCCTACTATGTTGTTATGTGTGGCAGCCATAAACTTTTTTTTTAATTTTACTTTTTGTAAGTAATTTAATAGAAGAGGAGGAAAGTATCTAAAAATACTTTCAAATAATGGAGTGATCATTTTAGTTCAAGTTCCACAGTTAAGAGATACTTAAGATAGTTTTAAAGAAATATCACAATGTAATCACCAGAGGCTTTTAAGCACTGACTGACTGAGAAATATACTTTTTGTATAGTCTAAGTCTCCAAAAATACATTTTTTTAGTGACTTTTACGTGATGGTATGGCTTGTCTTTGTCTAGAATCACTTTACCTGTAAATCCTGTGGGCTTACGTGCCATTAGCCAAATCAAACTTAACAGCTCCTGGGAAATCTTTAAAGATTATTTCATCAATTTTCTTGCTACATATGTGACCTTAGTTAATGTTGTGGGTTTTTTTTTTTTCCCATTTCAGATTATTTTTTTCCTTCATTGTATTTGAAAAGCTTAACTTTCCTATTTAAAAAGCAAAGTCAACATAGAATTCATTCTGAGAGTATTAATATGTTTGGGTCAAATCTTCTTTGTAGATTCTGATAGAACTCATACAAACACCAGTAAGATGATGCATTTCCCAGTACAATTTCAGGGGGGTTCATACCCCCAAGTTCCTCTGTGAAATGTAACAGAAGACACTTCCAGACTGTATGATTAATTAGCAAGTTGTCAGATGCAATGATTTTTATTGAAGGAGGGCTTGCCATTGGAATAAACATAAATATATTCCCTAGCACTGGTAGCTCATGTCCTAAGGAAGATGGTGTGTTTGCTTCATGGAGGTGAAAGCCATATCCTGAGCCACAGTCCCGCTGAGACATTGTTGCTGGCAGGTAAATGCTGGGACCATTATACAGCAGAGGGAACCGCCACCCTGCAGTACCCCTCCATGCTTCTCTGTCTTCCTGGAAGACCACAGCCCCAGGCCATTTAGGCCCATATTATGGGTTCCTCTTTCTACCTTCTCCCATCCTTCATGTAACAATTATTTATTGTGTCTACTACAGATCAAACATTTGAGAAAAGTCAAAACAGAAAACTCCTCGATCTACAGAACTTCCATTCCAGTGGGGGATGACAGAAAATAACCACATAGAAAGTGATTAACAGTATGAACAAACGGTGAGAGCTGGAAAGAATACTGTAACCCTGCTTCTGCCAAGAGAGTGCTGGGTTCTCTGTTCACTTTGACCAACGTTTGGTGGCGGAAGAGGCTCTGTGCTGGTTTTTGGTTCCAGGACTGCAGGCCTGGCCGTTCCCTGTCCCCGAGCCATGCTGTTGAAAGTCTGGGCGTTTGAATAGAGTCCATGGAGAGGTCTCCATGAGCTGGAGACCCGTGTGGTCATCACATGGAGCAGAAGATCACCCGGGCATGCCCTGCCCTAGACTCTGACCAACAGACCAGGAACGTAATAAAGCAGTTACTGGGTTAAACCATCGAACTTGGGGTGGTTTGCTGGTCAGCAGCAGATAACCGGAACCTTGATGGTTGTCTCCACAAAAGCAAACCAAAAACCCATGCTGTGTTATTTCGGGCACGACCGCAGTGGGCCGGGCAGGTCTTCACTGCACTCTGGATGTCTCTGTCTCTTCCTGCCCCTGGCGCTGTTCTTCCGGAGCTTTTCCGCTCAGTTCAAACCCAAACCACATCCGTCGCTTTTCTTGCAATCATCACAAGACCTTGTCTTCCATTAAAAGAAAGTCCTAAATGAATGACGAATATAAGTTCTTCTCTGACAGCCTCAAATCTTCAACCACATTCTCCTCCTCTTTCTCCTCCATCTTCTCTTGGAGGAGAAATTGACTCTAATTTCCAAGGCTAATCCTCCCACTTTGCTTTGTCATCTCAGTCCCTTTGTTCTTCCTACTCACCCCTGGTAAAATTTTCATTCCTTTCCTCCACCCTCCCACCTTACCTACCCCAACAAGAGACCTGTTCTCAGTTCTCAGCCAATTTCACAGTGGCAACATTCTTTTTGAAATAGTTTCTTCCCTGGCTTTCTAAAACACGGACTTTTAAACCATCCTTCACAATGCTGCAATAATGGTCTTCCTAAAACAAGCATTATACTGTGAAATTTTCTCTCTCAGGAACTGTCAGTGGCTCCCTGTGGCTTTCTAAATAAACATCACAGCCCTTTCACGGTGGTCTTAACTCTCCATAAATAATCCTACACTGCTTTTTTGCCTATTTTGTAGGGCTTTATTCAGTCGTATGTTTCAGACATCTCTGCTTTTCTTCAAGTTAAATCTTCATTCTGGAAAATGTTTCCTCTCCTCCTGAATCCAACCCATTCCTCAAGGCTCTCCTCAGATCCACTTCTCCAACTGCAGCTTCAGCCGACACGAGATACACTCACCTTTCTTCCAACACTGAACACCTGCCTTGCATTTCTGTTTGGTGTTCCTGTGTTTTGTTAAATATTTTGTATCATCTTTTTTCTTTCATTTGGTAATCTGCTTCACTTTTTTTTTTTTTTTTGAGACAGACTCTCGCACTGTCACCCAGGCTGAAGTATAGTGGTGCGATCTTGGCTCACTGCGACCTCCGCATCCCGGGTTCAAGCAATTCTCCTGCCTCAGCCTCCCGAGTAGCTGGGACTACAGGTGCGTGCCACCACACCAGGCTAATTTTTGTATTTTTAGTAGAGACGGGGTTTCACCATGTTGACCAGGCTGGTCTCGAACTCCCGACCTTGTGATCCGCCCGCCTCAGCCTCCCAAAGTGCTGGGATTACAGGCCTGAGCTACCACGCCTGGCCAACATTTTTAAGGCATATGGGATAAGAAGCACTGGGACCTGTGCTAAGAAAACAGAGGCAATTGAAGCTGTCCAGCCTCAAGGGGCACACACTCTAATATGAAGACGGTCACTTGCAATAGGTTTCTTTTAAAACCTCATAGAAGTAACAGTTCAGCGGGAGCTTTGAAGAATGCATGCTCAAGACCATGTAAGAAATTTGGAAAAAGCTTCTAGAAGGAGGCTGCAGTTGAGTCTTTAAAAAACACATAGGTAGTCAAGATAAGAGAGGAGCGCATTCTAGATGAAAGGGGTAACAGAATGAAAACCATTGTGAAATGCCGAAGAAAGTTTGGGCAGCCGGCTGATGTGAGTGTCAGATGCCAGGCAGGAGAAAGGAGACAGGGAGTAGGGGGGGCAGCGGGGCCAGATGGACTCTAGATGATCTTGCTCGCCAGGCAAAGAGCTTGACTTGCCACCGATGAAACTGAGGGTGCAGGGAGGACTTTCACAGGTAGAGAAGACCTGTGACGTGACTGCATAAGAGACTACTCTGGCAATTCTGGTTTCTGTGTCTGCCTTCTCCCCCGTCCCCCCCACCCCCCGCCCACACACACGCACAAATTAAGGCTTTTGAAAGAGAAGGAACTGTGCTGAATTTTGCATTTGTTGCTGTCCTAGAAGTTCATGCAACCTCCCACATATAACAGGTACTTAATAATGTTTTTATTTTGTGAATAAGTAAAGAAGTTTAAAGTTGTTATATTTAAGTGGTCTATTGACTAAATGTGTTGTTATCGTTATTAATCTTGGAGTGAAGGGAAGAAAACAGGATTTGGAGAAAGGTGTCTGTGACGATGTGTTCTCCCACTGACCTTGCATGGGAGAAACTGGGTGCTCTGGGACAATTCTGCCCGGTCATCCAGGCTATGGAGACCTGAGGCAAGATTGTGGCCACTACACAGCCTTCAAGATGGCAATGCCCTTTAGGAAGTAGGATTTCTGCACTCCTACTTCCCTACACCCTGTGCTTGGACAAGGAGAAACTGATGGCTTGCAATGGTCAGCACCCTTTTCCTGAGTGTGATGCCTCAAGCTGGTTTGAGATCTGAGGATAAAGTCCTATAAAGTCCTTGGTTGTTGTTTATTTTCTACAGGTAAGTTCAACATCTGTTGCAAACTCTTCTGTGCATTAACCCTGACTGGGACCCTTGTTGGATAGTAGTCTAGATCATAGGCTTTGTCATAACTAAGATCAGAACCTGAGATGCCTTCTGTGGGGAATCCTAAGACTTCCTAAATCAGATGCTTTATGTCTGCCGAAAGAGATGAAAGGCATCGCAACTGCCCTGAGAGCCGACTCATCCTTCACAGAAATGTTGATAGGAAGGAGACCTCCGGGGTGAAAGCTACAGAAGGTGTTTCGGGAATTGCACCTTCGAGTGGTCTTTGCTGAGTGTTACGTTTTTCCTGCTTACTCCTCACCCATTTTATTTCTGTATGTAAGTGGTGCTGAAAGGCGATACGTGATGCTGGAGCGGGGAAGGAGAGTTTCCCACATGGGAGAGACATGACCTTAGTTTAGGTGCAGACCACACGCGTGTCAGTCAAGTGTATGAGCATGGGGTCAATTATCACAGCATGCACTGGAGGTGCAAGGCCCGGAAGGTCTCCAGTGCGCCCCAAAGCTCAGCCATGCAAACTCGCTGCTTACGATCGGCGACTTGGCGTGGGTGAATGTCTAAGAGCATTTCTGCACAAGGCCTTTGTGGCTGCACTTTTCTGCTTTCTGCCCCTTCCCAATATGTGTCTGGTTTATGGGCAATCCCTTTACTTCCTCCCGTGAACTCTTGGGTAAGAATTGCTTCTGTAAGAGTTTTAGAATTCAGATATGGTCTGAAGAGCAAGCTTTGTCGTTTATCTTACCTAACAAAATTGTCAGCAAGAGAGAAGAGCACACTTTCTTGATACAGGTCTCTCATTTGGATTGTAAAATCTACGTTGAGGGAGTGATGAATGTGATACAAAGAAACGTAACTTGTTTCAGATGCAAAGAATGCTGACCGCTTCAAAAACATCGCTTTACCTGATTTTCTTGGCAAATTCAATTTGAAAGCAATGTGGGGAGTAGAAAATACCCAGGTGTCACTTTGGTGGTCACTTTTCCAAGCAAAGCCATCATGATTATGTGGTTATACTCTGTACAGGACTCTGATCAGCTGTAGGTAGCACAAAAGCCTCACCTGGATATAAAATTCCCCAGCGAGGGTGGTGACTGTTCTGGCATGTTTCATAAAAGGAAGATACATGTGTTTCTTTGCTTACTGCTTGTTAGTAAGTGTTGCAAGGTAAGAGGAGTTAGACTCTGGCTCTTTTGAGCTGTGGGCCATTGGCAAATGACTGGTGCCCTCTGAGCTCTCTCTTTTATATAAACAAGATGTACAATAAAATCTGTGCTTAATGAGAAAATGTATGCTAAGCCATTACCCCATTACTCAGTATTTGGTAATGGGTAGTTATGATTACTATTTCATAAACTCTTTTCTCCACGTGCTAAATAACACCAGCATAGACTGAAACTACACAGAAATTTCTTTCATTTAGAGAAGCTCAAAATTCTTTGTATAATTAATCTTATCTTTCCAGGAAGGATCAAAGAAACATGACATTCTCGGTGGTTTCCATTGTCATTCTTTTTTTAATCTTCTACCAGCTAAGTACATAAATAATTTACAATCGTTTTACTTCAGATTCGTTCATTTATCCAACAAATATTTACTGAGCACAGGCCAACAGAACGCGTGTTCACACCAGGCCCTGTTCACAGTCCACAAACCCAAGGCGGTGCTTTCGCAGAGCTCACATTCTGGTGCACGTGGATGTAGGGATGAGGGGAGTCTGACAGTCTACGAGTAGGAGCTCTGTAGGGAGTCTCATGGCGGTAAGTGCCATGGGAAAAAGCGCTGGGCAATGACAGAGCCAGCACAGAGGCAGGGCTGGTGCTGCTACACAGCGTGGTCAGGAAAGGCCTCTTTAACAAGACACTACATGCAATTTGAGCAGAGACAACGAAAAGGAAGCTTAATACACCACGGAATACAATGCAGCCATAAAAAACGATGAGTTCGTGTCCTTTGCAGGGACATGGATGAACCTGGAA
>CAUYLG010046327.1:0-15602 GCA_963573385.1 Cacajao melanocephalus
GCTCCTCCGCCGGGAATCTCCTAGTCTGTGGGCAACAAAAATTCGTCTGAAAGTGCGGCGTCCACTCGCTCTCTGCGCTTTCACTGGGAGCTACAATCCTGAGCTGTTGTTAATCGGCCATCTTGGATCTCTCTCCTATAATTCTATAACTTTTAAAGGGCTCAATTTACTTTTAAAGAGGCCAGCATTATCTCACGTGCCAAGAAATCACGGACTAAACGTAGGCAGGTGGATTTGCGTGAAAAGTCACTGAATCCCTTTGCCTGAGCAGTTTTAGTGGAAGTGGGGTTGAGGAGGGTCCCTGACTGTGATGAGTACATTGGTGTCCAGCCTGTAGGTTTCCAGAGGAGCCTCCAAAGTATTGGTTTGACAGGGTGCCACCTGCTCAGACCTTTCACAGTTTCTCAAACCATCTAGGACTTTTCCTCAGCTTATCTTGTCCCGCTAACCATTACACAGTGCTTCCCAGCTGAACTACACAACATGCGCTCTGCAGAGAAACACTTTGATACCTTTTCCTTGGGCTGTTTCCTCTTTGCCCAACAGATCCTTCTTGTCCTTCAAATCCTCCCTCAAGTGGCAGCTCCCTCATGCAGCTTCCCTAGAGGCCTTCTTCCAGCCACTCTGCTTCCCCTTCCCTGAGCCTCCATTTCTCTGTGGGAGGACCATTCCCTGGGACTTTTCCTATTTCTCCTCGAAGGTCAACTGTTTCTGGTCCAGGTCCCAGGCCCCTGAATGTCACTGAAGCTTTTCAAGGGAATTGTCTGCGACTCCTACAGCTTCTAGCCCCATGCCTCACACACTTGAGTCCTCAGGAGAACTGGCGTGTCATTGAACTTTTAGGAAACACCCACTTCCTGTGAGCTTTTCAGCAGGGTGGTCCTCTTATGTGGTAACTTTCCTTCTCTCTTGGTCAGCAGTGTGCCTGGAAAAATGGGGTTGTCCTACCAAGAAGCTGTATCCCAAATGCTCTTGAAACTAAAGAGAGTATCCTGTTTGGAACTTCCTGCTGTTGCCTGTCATCCAGAACCTTCCAATTAGACCCAATTTGTATCAGTCAGTCCACAGAATATTGGTTGTCAATTTTCTCAAAGAAAACCTTTTTGAAGTTCTTCAGGGATAGTGATATTTCTTCATGGTAGCTTTTGTTTTGTTTTCTTTTTCTTTAGTTAACTAAAGCTTTATGATCTAACTGGAATTTGGGCCACCCTTGTATTGTTTAAGAAGGGTGTGCATCAGTTAAAATGTTGACTGACGTGGGAGGTTTTGGTGGGTGGTGCATTTTCTATATATTCCTTAAGCTTTCTGAATATACATGAAAATGAGTTAATCTCTTCCTCTTTTTTCCCCACTCTTCCTGCCTAGCTTTTACAAAAAGGCCTTCTTCCAAAGTCTTTTCCCCCTTCACCTCCCTTTCTACCCTTCCTGTCTTGGGATCTCTGTGTCTTATGATGCTCCCCTTCCACCCCTTGTAAAGTCACTTTTTCTTCCTGGTGGGGGATGTAAACATTCATTTCTTGGTTTGGGGCAGCATTGGATTCTGGGAACGATATTGTGTACCTGGCTTGTTGATTTAAAAACTTTGATTTGGGCAATGTTTGCTCTTTATAAGATTTGGTCGTTTGTTGTATTTTGGTTGCTATTTTGGTGATTTATCTTGAAATTGTTCTTTGCTTATATGTGAAGCTCTTGCCTCCTTGACTTACTCTACCCCAAACAGAGATGGTGGCAACTGGGAACTGACAGTGGTTCAGCAAATACTTGTTGGTTTGATTTAATGTTTTGCTGACAAAAAAAAAAAAAAAAACCATTAAAAAACAGAATTTTAAAGTAAAAAGATAAAGTTTTATAAAGGTCTATTCAGAGATATTTATCTAAGGCATTTTAAAAATAGAATGGTGTTTCCTAACTATAAAAAAAAGTTCGTGTCATAGTATCCATGTGCATCTGCTTCTAGAATCCTAGAGCCCCTTGTTCAAAATAGAGAAGAAAAGTTGTCCCTTTGGCGTAGTGATTGCATTTGATTGTGACATTTGATCCCAAACAGTTCTGATTTCCTATCCTCAGAGGAAGCCTTTGACCAGTTGCCTCAGTCTACAGTTCCTGAGATGCAGCGTAGTAATTTAGCACCTGTCATCCTGCAGCTGAAAGCACTAGGAATCGACAATGTCCTCAGGTTCCACTTCATGTCGGTAAGTCCTGCTTGCTGTCTGGGGCCATAGGGAGGCTAGAGAGCTCACAGGGGGATGTCAGGACACTGTCGTAGGGCATGCCATCTTTCTTTTTCTTCCCTACTCAGGTCATGTATTGTGTGTCTGCTTTGCACCAGGCCCTGTGCAGGACGTAGGGGAAAACAGACAAGGTAGCCGCAATTCCTATTCTTAATAGTTCCTGTTCTTGTCTGCTGGGGGATAGAGACAAGTAAGTGGGTCATTACAGAGCAGTGTGCCCAGGGCTGTGAGAGACAAAGGAAGGGCCCCCGGCTTAGTTAGTCATGTCCCAGGTGAAACCTGAAACCCAAGTAGGATCTCACCAGGTTAGGAGGGGTGGAGAGTTCCAGGACAGCTAGTCTTTGTATAGGTCTAGATGCAGGAGTGCCATGACTGGGGAATCCTGGAGGGTTTAGATAGAGCTGCAGGAAGACCCTTGTGTCTAATTGCTTCCTGAGATGACTTCTAGGAGTGGAATGACTGGGTCAAAGGGCCATAGTCCTGTTTAGGGTCCTGTGACATGGCCAGATTGCTTTACCGATGTCAACTTTAGCAGTGCATGAATGCCCACCTTGTGGTCCTTCCATTGCGCCATGTTATCGTCTTTTAGTTTTGCTGATTTGATTGACCAGAGAGAGAGAGAGGATATTATTTTTATTATAATTATTTTTAAATTTGTCATAAGGTAGATTTGTCTAAAAACATTTATTAGTTTATATTTCTTCTGAATTGTTAAGCCATTTATCTGTTACTATTTGTATCTATTAGTGATTTTCAAGAGTTGAGTCCTTTGAATATTAAAGACATTAATCTTTGTCTGTTTTATTTCTTAAAAATATTTCTTTGTCTATAATATTTCTTACATTCTACACATATTCACAGTAATCTGTTTTTGCCTTTATGGTTTCTTTGGTTATTCTTATTTTTTGAGACAGTCTCACTCTGTCACCCAGGCTGGAGTGCAGTGGTGCCATCTTGGCTCACTGTAACCTCTGTCTCCCGGGCTCAAGTGATTCTCATGCCTCAGCCTCCTGAGTAGCTGGGATTACAGGTGTGTACCACCACACACACCTGACTAATTTTTTTTTGTATTTTTAGTAGAGACAGGGTTTTGCCTTGTTGCCCAGGCTGGTCTCAAACTCCTAAGATCAGGTGACCTAAGGTCAGGATTCTGGGATAGTAAAAGTCCCTAATGTCATATGTCATGGTAAACTAGGTGAATGAAAGAATAGAACATACAAATATCAACTCTCCCGAGGAAAACTGTGTACTTATCATAAGTACAGAGAAAATGGACGCTTTGATTATTGGTGTAGAGCAGATTATTATAAAGAAGAGATAAATAGGCTGAGCCTGGTGGCTCATGCCTGTAATCCCATCACTTTGGGAAGCCGAGACAGGTGGATCACTTGAAGTCAGGACTTCAAGACCAGCCTGGCCAACATGGTGAAACCCTGTCTCTACTAAAAATACAAAAATTAGCCAGGCATGGGTGGCAGGTACCTGTAGTCCCAGCTACTTGGGAGTCTGAGGCAGGAGAAATGCTTGAATCCCAGAGGCGAAGGTTGCAGTGAGCCGAGGTTGTGCCACTGCACTCCAGAGTAGGCAATAGAGCAACACTCATTCTAAAAAAAAAAAAAAAGAAAAGATAAACAGTATGTGCTGATTTAAAGGCTTATCAAAAGCGCCACATGTAAAATTAAAGGAAAACACACAGTGACAGAAATGACAGATGAATATCTCAAAAAATACAAGGAGTTTTTATACATACATCATTCACAGTAAATATTCACTAAATAAAGCTAAAGGAAAGAAACAGCACAAATTCAGATTGTCACTATCATTAGGAAATGTTGAGCTTCTCTAGGAGAGATGTGAGTGCACAATAATATAGGTATAAAGGATGACTTTACACTAATTTTTTTCTTTTTTCTTTTTTTTGAGACAGAGTCTTCCTCACTCTGTCACCCAGGCTGGAGTGTAGTCGTGCGATCTCGGCTCACTGCAACCTTCTCCTGCGTTCAAGCGGTTTTTGTGTCTCAGCCTCCAAGTAGGTGGGACTACAGGCAAGAACCACCACATTCAGCTAATTTTTTGTATTTTTAGTAGAGACAGGGTTTTGCCATGTTGGTCAGGATGGTCTTGAATACCTGCCCTAAGGCGATCTGCCTGCCTTGGCCTCCCAATGTGCTGGGATTACAGGTGTGAGCCACTGTTCCTGGCCGACTTTACACTAATTAAATGATCAACTATAAATAAAAATGGTGAAATCCAAAACTGCCACAATTTGGGAAAGTAAATTTCTCCCATGTTGCTTGTGGTTTTCTACTGTTTCCGTCCTCACGGAGGACTTCCTGACAATATCGAATGAGCCGTAGAAATGCCTGCTATTTCTTCTCATAAACATTTCTCCTGAAAAAATAATTTGGAAGAAGAAAAAAAGCTTACATATATGATAATGCTTATAGCATTTATATTAAATTTAAAAATACAAATAATGAAAATCATAGCAAAACTTTTGGACAGTTGAAAAATGAAAAAAGATACATAAATTTATCTTCCCATATTTCCTTCTGGTTGTTATCCCCTGAAAATGTGGTTTTTATGGTTGAAATTACAGGGTAGCTATAATTTTGTATATTTAGCGATGTTATTTACAATGGTGAAAAACTGGAAACAACTCAATTGCCCAGTAATAAGAAAATTGACTTCTTCATGAAGTATGATCGTCATAGAGTATTATGCAGCTATCCCAAGTATTTACTGTGAAGTTAGTGTGGGTACAAGAAACAGTGGAAACAGAAAAACTTGTAGTAAGAAGACCGCACTAAAACTATACATACACGGTAATTCCAGGTATGTTAAAACGGTGTTTCTGTATTATCCCAAATCAGTTGAGGTCATAGAGAAATACTAATGAATGTGATTAGATGAAAATACTATAGATAAGATCTTTGTGAGGAGGAGGAGAAGTTTTTTTTATTCATTAACTGGAAATCAGGCCAGGAATTGAGTCAGAGAGGACCTTGTTTTTTCTGTAATTGTTTAAAACCTAGTTCAGAGATTGCTATTCCTGTTATCTCATACACTCAGTATAAAAGATCCCAGAGCGTTTAAGCTCCTTCATTTAGGTGTTGTCCATTTTGCCTCTTTGTAGAGAAAGATGTTGTAGGCACCAGGGAAGGACTAGTGGATCATTTACATCATTTGCTCAATGGTGATTTGTTGAATCCTCTCTGTGTCCTGAATCCAGTAGGTTTAGTTCCTGCCCTTGTAAGTGTGTTCACCTGTGTGTATAGTCACTGCAACTTTTAAAAAGGTTAACTTTGGTCTTTGGCCAACAGAGTAGGGGAGGTAAACTGGGAAGAACGGGGCCTGAATTCAGTCTTGCCACCAACTGCCTATATGACCTTGTTCAAATGTCTTTTCTTATTGCAGTTCACTTTCCTCATCTGTACAACTGAGCTAAAACAATGTGACAATTAAAATACATTTGCTATGTTAATGCATTTAGAAAAGAACACTTTGTGGATTTAGAAAAAATGCATGTAGAAAACATGCTATGCTGTTTAAAAAAGTCCTATAATGTTATTACCTGGCTTATTAGAAACCACATAATTTGGAGAGAAAAAAATGATGCCTGGCACTTAGGTGCTCAGTAAAGATTTATAGAAGGAAAGGAGGTAAAGATCTGGAAAATCAGACTGAGGGTCACAACATCAGCTTTGCTTATGAACTTTAGGTTCTCTAGAACTCTCTATTATTTTTGAAATTCAAATTCAACATATGTTGCAGTTTTCCAGACAGAGATTAAGAAAAAATAAATTCAGCATATGTTATTTACCCATCATGGGTCCAGGAGTGGGTCTCTGGGTGACACAAAGATAAATTATCCCGGAGCGTGGAGCGCTGCAGTATCCTGGGGCCCCAGCGTGGTAGAATTTTGAATCTGGGAGGTAAAAATTAGAAATGTCTCAGGAGGGTTTAACGAAAATGAAGAGACAGTTTAGGATAGGGACTATCGTGTCTGATGGAGGAGAGGAGGAGGATGAAGGAGCGCTTCAATGGGGGATGTTTCATCAAGCTGAGCCTTAAAGGCCAAGCAGTACAAGGGTGTCTAGAAGGACAGGAAGGAAGGGTGCCTAGAAGGACATTTCCAGAGGTGCTACCAGCATGAACAGCAACGTGGGGGCTGGGAAGAAGGGGGCATGCTAGAGGGGAGAGTGCATTTGAGAAGGAAATAGCCACATTTTAATGTTTGTTGCCCAAATAAATTGATTTAGGAAGATTTTTATGTTTTTTACAGCCCCCTCCAGCACAGTCGATGGTTCAAGCCTTGGAGTTACTGTATGCTCTGGGAGGTATACCAATTTCTTTCTTATCATTCTCTCCTATTATTATGTGTTCTCTTTTGTGATGTTAGTGAGGTTGTATTCACTTTAGGGCTCTTAGCATCTTCAGGAATGGAATTGGTTCTCCCTATATATATAATCCCCTAGTGATACTTTATTGAAATAGGAAGTTGGGACCATAGTTAGACACCTGAAAGCTGATGATGACAGCCAGTATATAAAACATGCCAGTTTGCCAGAAACTATTAATAAGAATCACCAAGGCCACACTCCTAGGAGATGTCTAGAGATCAGCAGTTCCTTACCAGGATGTCAGCTCTTACCTCTCCAGACCTTTTCCTTCACCCAGCAACCACATCCTGAATCTGTGGCTGGGTATCCTCTCCCTAAATCCTCTTCATTTCATTCCTGGAGTTGCTTGTGGAGAACTGGGGACATTATCAGCTTCTAGTATTGTTTGGGCAAGAAAATACTGTGTTATGGAGGAGATTCTGTTTGCTTGTTGATTGAAAATGTGTTAGGTTGGTGCAAAAATAATTGTGTTTTTTGCCATTGAAAGTAATGGCAAAAACTGCAATTGCTTTTGCACCAACCTTAATAGCATTTATCTTGACATAGAGAAAATCATAGTCGGAATTCACCTCTTCAGTAAGTATTGTCTCTTCTGTGACTGGTACCTATATATAATTGTGAATATGATTTCCAATTTGGAATTAAGTTTTAGTGTAGAAATTTGTTTTATGAGATTTATTTTGAGTGCTACTTTAAAAAAATAGCTTTATTGAAGTGTGATTTATATACCATACAATTCACTCATTTACAATGTGCAAATTCAGTAGCTTTTAGTATATTCTCAGGGTTGTGCAACCATCACCACAATCTAATTGTGAGTGTATTCATCACCCAAAAAGAAATCTTTACCCATTGACACTCAACTTCTCATTCACTTTCCCCTCAGTCCCCCAGCCCAAGGCAACCACTTATCTGGCTCCATCTCTGTAGATACTTCTTATCTCTATAGGTGTACCTTTTCTGGAGATTTCATGTAAATGGAATTGCATAATATGTGGTCTTTTGTGATTGGCTTCTGTCTCGGTCTGTCTTGTGTTGCTATAACAGAATACTTTCTAAAGAGTTTTATTTAGAAACTATTTTTTTTCTCCACCCAACAACCACATCCTGAATCTGTGGCTCAGTGATGGGCAATTTCTGAGGAGGTTTATTTGGCTCATGATTCAGGTGGCTGAAAGCTCCAAGATTAGGCAGCCGTATTTGGGGAGAGCCTCAGGCTGCTTCCATGCAAGGTGGAAAGCAAAAGGTGAGTGGGTGAGTGCAGAGATCTCATGGCAAGAGAGGAAGCCAGAGAGAGAAACTGAGGAAGCCAGGCTCTTTTAAGAACCTGCTCTCATGGGATCTAATCCATTACTCACCCTGGGTAAGGACATTAAACTGTTCACGAGGGATGACCCCCATGACCCATACACCTCCCAGTAGGCCCCACCTCCCAACACTGCCACATTGGGGATCAAATTGCAACATGAGCTTTGGTGGAGACAAACCACATCCAAACCATAGCAGCTTCTTTCATTTAGTGTGATGTTTCCCAGGTTCCTTCATGTTGTAGCTTATATTCGTACTATATCCCTTTTTATCACTGAATAATATTCTGTTGTATGGATATACCACATGTTTTTTTATCCATTCATTAGTTGATGGACATTTGAGTTGTTTCCACTTTTTGGCTAATATAAATAATGCTGCTATGAATATTAGCATATAAATATGGTTTTGGTGGACATTCCCACCAGCAGTGTATGAAGAGTTCCACTTTTTCCACATCGTTGCCAATGCTTGTAATTGTCTTTTGCGTTAGAGCTGTCCTAGTGGGTATGAAATGGTATCTCTTGGTTTTGATTGCCTTTCCCTGATGAGTCATGATGTTGGGCACCTTTTCATGTGCTTGCTGCCCATTCGTAAATCTTCTTTGGAGAAAAGTCTGTTCAGATCCTTTGCCCATTTTTGTTTGTGCTGTTGTGTTTTTAAAAAGTTGAATTGAAGCTCTTTATGTATTCTGGGCACATATTCTTATCGATATATAGTTTGTAAATATTTCTCCCATTTCTGTGGTTTGGCTTTTTCTTACGTGTACTTACTTTTTACTTATTAGTATGGTTTGCAGTACAAAAATTTTAAGTTTTTGTGTAGTTCAGTTTTTCTATATTTTTCTTTTGTTATGTGTGCTCTTGGTGTCATGTCTAAGAAACTTGCCTAACCCATAGTCATTAAGATCTTCTCCTAGGTTTTGTAGCTTTGGCCCTTACATTAGGTCTGATCCATTTTGAGTTACTTTTTTGGTGTGGAGTGAGGTAGGGGGTCCATCTTTATTCATTATGTTGATTTTACTTATCTGTGAACAGCCAATTACTGATTTAAAAGATCTCCAGTGATTTAAAAGGCCTTCAGCTGGATTTACATAAGATCAGCTGGGAGTGAATGTGTGTTGGAGAAGAGTGGAGAAGGTTTCCACCCCCTCTTCTCAAACACGTAATAGGAACTTGAAAGCAGGTTTCCTGGGCTAATATGTCGTAGGATGAGAGAATGCTGACAGCATGGGAGTTTTTTATTTGGGCTGGTTTTTCTCCAGTCAAACAGAATGAAATCTAAAATATTTCCTATTTCTTCAGTACCCTAAATAAGCTGGAAAATGTAGAGGGAGCCCCCCAGCTTAATTTAACTTCAAGCTGAATTATTACCTTTAAAGAGATGTCTTACTGAGCTCTGCCTTACTCTGAGCTCTTGTAGCATTTAAGTAGTAAAACAGTAGTCTATACTTGGAGGTCTTGGGAATCTATTACCTGGATTTTGGCAAGTAGTAGAGGGCAAAGAGGGCAGGTGGGGAGTTGAAGGAGTCAGTCCAGTTCAGCAAAATGCCCAGGAGGCAGTCACATGAACATTTCTGGTGTTGGCACCAGAGGGATCTGGGTTAGCATTTAGATTCCAAGTTGCTGGCCTTGTAGTTGCTCATTGTATTAGTCTGTTTTCATGCTGCTAATGAAGAGATATTCAAGATTGGATAATTTATAAAGGAAAGAGGTTTAATGGACCCACAGTTCCACATGGCTAGGGAGGCCTCACAATCTTGGAAGAGCAAAGGCATGTCTTACATGGCAATAGGCAAGAGAACTTGTGCAAGGGAACTCCCATTTATAAAACCATCAGATCTTGTGAGACGTATTCATTATCACGAGAACCATTTGGGGGAGGCTACCCTGTGATTCAGTTATCTCCACCTGGCCCTGCCCTTGACATGTGGGGATTATTACAATTCAAGGTGAGATTTGGGTGGGGACACAGCCAAACCATATCACTCATGTAGTGTGAGAAGGGCCTGGGACATGGGATGCCATTGATGCCCTCCTGGCACATCTGTGGCCTCTCAGGTGCTAGAGGTAGAAGAAAGTCCAGACAGTGACTGAGGGGGCAAGGGAGGTGCAGAGAATCAGGAGATTGAGGGGAGTGGCTGGGAGCAGGAGCTGGGGAAGGGTAGTTCCAAGAAGCAGCGGCCAGCAGAGCCAAGTGCTGCCGAGGCTGTCAGGAAGATTCCTTGTGTTGGCGCTTACCGGGTTATTAGGTTCTTGGGAAGAGTGGTCTCTTTGGAGTAGTGGAAACAGGTAAGGCTGCTGTGGATTGAGGAGAGGGTAAGAGAAGAAGAAGGCCTCAGGGACATTTCCTTACAATTAAATCCTTCAATAGAAGGATTAGAAGTATCAGTTTTAAAAAATTGGGCATTCAAGAGCTCAGTGGAGATCTTTTCTTCTTTTAATGTAACGGTACTCTAGTGTCAAATGGAGTTTGGTAGTGCATGAATCATATTTTAGATACTTTTTCTTTTTAGCATACATTATCTTTTATTCTCTCAACAACTGTAGGCCTTCCAACACAATGGTGCCTGCCTTCTGATTTCTTTTGTTCTTAACGGCAGGTCTGGACAAAGACTGTCGCCTGACTGAACTGCTTGGCATGAGAATAGCAGAGTTTCCTTTGAATCCTATGTTTGCCAAAATGCTGCTTGAATCAGGTGGGTAGAGCCTGATAGCTTGAATTGATTTTATTTGGAATTTGACTACTTTAAGAACCTTAAGAAGTGCAGTCACACAGTGTTTGTCCTTTGTGTCTCTCTTGTTTCTGTTAGCATAATGTCTTCCAGGTTCATTCATGTTGTAGGATGTGTTAAAATTTTCCTCATTTTTAAGGAGAAATAGTATTTTATTGGCTATCTATACCATGTTTTGTTTATTCATCTGTTGACACTTGGGTTGCTTCTAACTTTTGGCTATTGTGAATAATGCTGCTATGAACATGGATACACAAATAACTGTTTGAGTCTCTGCTTTTACGTTTTTTGAGTATATAGCCAGAAGTGGAATTACTAAATTATATAATTCTTTAATTTAAAAAAATTGATTATTAATTGACAAATAATAATTGTATATATTTATGAGATACAGTGTATTTAATGTATACACTGTAGAAAGATTCAGTCAAGCAAATTAACACATTTGCCAGCTCACCAACGTATCATTTTTTTGTCCTAAGAATGTTAAAATTCTATTCTTGTGCAATTTTGAAATAAACAATACATTATTATTAACTGTGGTCACCATGTAGTGCAATAGATCACTAAAACCTATTCCTCCAGTCTAACTGAAACTTTGTACCCTTTGATTAACACCTCCCTTTTCTCCATTCACCCCCCTGACACAGGGGATCTCCCAGCCTCTGGTAACCACCTTTCTACTCTCTGTTTCCATGAGATTGACTTTTTTAGATTCCATATATAAGTGAGATCATACAGTGTTTGTCTTTCTGTGCCTGCCTTATTTCACTTGGCATAACATCCTCCAGTTCCATTTATGCTGTTGTGAATGACAGCGCTTTCTTCTTTATTTTCAGGCTGTGTAGTATTTCATTGTGTGTGTACATATTTATACCACATTTTCTTTCTTTCTTTCTTTTTCTTTCTTTCTTTCTTTCTTTCTTTCTTTCTTTCTTTCTTTCTTTCTTTCTTCTTTTCTTTCCTTCTTTCCTTCCTTCCTTCCTTCCTTCCTTCTTTCTCTTTCTCTTTCTTTCTTTCTTTCTTTCTTTCTTCTTTTCTTTCTTTTCTTTCCTTCTTTCCTTCCTTCCTTCCTTCTTTCTCTTTCTTTTTCTTTCTTTTCTTTTCTTTTCTTTTCTTTTCTTTTCTTTTCTTCTTTTCTTTCTTTTGCTTTTTTTTTGAGGCAGAGTCTTGCTCTGTCGCCCAGGCTGGAGTGCAGTGGCATGGTCTCAGCTCACTACAACCTCCGCCTCCCAGGTTCAAGTAATTCTCTGCCTCAGCCTCCTGAGTAGCTGGGATTACAGACGCCTGCCACCACGCCTGGCTAATTTTTTGTATTTTTAGTAGAGATGGGGTTTCACCATGTTGGCCAGGCTGGCCTCGGCCTCCCAAAGTGCTGGGATTACAGGCGTGAGCCACCGTACCCAGCCGAGAAACAGAATTCTAAGTATGGGCTGGGGAAGTGCATCATTCATGAAGTGGGAGGTGGTGGGGAGATGGGACAGGCAGTGCAATGTGCTCTGCCTTGCGCCCTGGAGTGGTATTGCTGCTGACTCTGTTTCCAGCTGCTCCCATGTTCTCCAGCAGCCCCCAGCATGCTTTGCTGGTCTAGTTGTGCCTTGGATTTCTCGGCTGAGATGAGCCCTTTTGAGAAGGAAGCTACTTCATAGAAGGAGTCAGGAGCAGAGAAACAGCAGAAGGGGCACAAGCCGCTCATTCCCTGCCCCCTTTCCCTCTCTGACTTCCTGCTAGGATTCTAGATGTTCCCACAGGAGGGTAGGGAGCAGGTGTGGAGCTGACCTGCCCTTAGTGATGGGGTCAGTCTTGATAGTCAGAGTCCCCCGTATTTCAGCTGCAGAGGGCAGTAACACCTCCTTTTTCGGAGTCCTTCAAGGCTGCTGTTCATCTGGGCTACATATGAGACTTTGCATTTGGCTGACTGAAATATTTATATACTGTAAACTTTATTTTATTTTTATTTTTCTTAGAGAGGGTCTCACTCTATCACGCTGTCTGGAGTGCAGTGACGTGAACTTGGCTCACTGTAGCTTTGACCTTCCGGCTTTAAGCAATCCTCCTGAGTAGCTGGACCACAGGCACATACCAGTACGCTTAATTTTTAAATTTTTTGTAGAGGTGGGGTTTCGCCATGTTGCCCAGGCTTATATACTATAAACTTTAAAAGTTAAGCTATAGAAAAAATATGATCTTAGTCTTCAGTGTGATGCAAGGAAAATATCAGAAAATGTCTTTCACTTCTTGTTGACACATTATATGGTTGAAACCAAACACGCTTTTTGTTTTACAGGAAACTTTGGCTGTTCTCAGGAAATTCTAAGCATTGCTGCCATGATGCAGATACAGAATATCTTTGTGGTCCCGCCAAACCAGAAGTCTCAGGCAGTAAGTCAGCTCCCTCCCCAGGCTGTCTGTACCAGTCTCTTTTCCTTTGAGCTTTCCTTGTTAAAACTTTGCCCAGGAACTGCTGAAGATAGCGCTGTACAAATATGATCAGCTCATGTTTTGAGTAGTTATTGTGTGCTTGATGTTGTGCGAGGCATTTTGCAGGCATCATGCCACTTTATCTTCATCATAAACTTGGGAAGTAGATACTATTATCATATTTTATTTATTGTTTTTTAAGAGGGAATCTCACTCTGTCACTCAGGCTGGAGTGCAGTGGCATGATCTCAGCTCACTGCAACCTCCACCTCCTGGGTTCAAGCGATTCTCCTGCTTCCCGTGTAGCTGGGATACAGGCATGCTCCACCACACCTGGCTAATTTTTGTATTTTCAGTAGGGACAGGGTTTCACCATTTGGCCAGGCCCGTCTCGAATTCCTGACCTCAGGTAATCTGCCCACCTTGACCTCCCAAAGTGCTGGTATTACAGGCATGAGCCACCGCGCCTGGCCTATTATCATGTTTTAAAGGTGGAGGCACAGAGAGGTTAGATAACTCATTCACAGTTGCATAGCCAGAATTTTTGGCTGTGAATTCACAGTCCAGAACCTCAGACCTTACCCATTGAACTACCAAATTCCAGTTTCAGGGAAATTGTCATTCAGACTGCTCTGCTAGAAACCTTGGTGGGGACATTAGTGACATAAGTCAGATGCCTGGAGTATAGCAGGCTGATCCTGGGCACCACACGGCATCATGGTGGTGTTGCAGGTGGGCCGTTATGAGCTAGAGAGATCTCAACCCCATCTAAGGCTCGGGCATCAGCCATGACTAATTGAGTGACCACTGGAAAGACGGAAGGAAAAGTTTTGAGTCTGAAGAGATACTTGGAAGTAAAGTGTGCTGATAGAGTCAGGTCAGAGGTTAAGTTCAGAGTCACTTCCTGTTTGAAAGTCAGAATCAGCAGCCTTATGCATGGAGGGGCTGAGTTTGTATGTGTAATGAGGAGGAGAGAAACTTTCTTAGGGATTGTTAGGATCCTCCTCATCAGTTGTATATCTAGATTACAAAGTTTTTCTGCCTCTGCGCCCAGATGCTCATGTCCGTTTTTGTTTTGTTTTTACTAAACCTTCTTAATAGTCCTTTCTGAGGGCAGAGAAACTCACTTTAAAGCTTAGAAAACTGAAGTTCTGGCAACTCTGTCCACAGTTGCAATATTTACCCCCCTTCATCTCCACTCCCTGCTGTGCTTTTCTCCTCTAGTGCTTCTTACCACCTGCTCTACTATATATATTCTTACTTGTTTGTTGCCTTTCTTCCACCACTGTTTTATTCACTGTTACATCCTGGATGCTTAGAGCAGTGCCTTGTCTATAGTAGGTGCTTGGTAAACATCCGTTAATGAATGAGTAAGTGGAAGAAAGGAAGGTTGATTGATTATCTGGTATTTGGTTCAGGGCTGAAGTTCTGAGGTTAATAAATACGTGGTCATGTGCTACATAATGACTTTTCAGTTAATGATGGACTGCATATAAGATGGTGGTTCTGTAAGGTTACAATACCATATTTTTACTGTACCTTTTCTGTGTTTAGATACGGTTAGACACAAATACTTACCATCCTGTTAAAGTTGCCTGCGGTATTCAGTACAGTAACATATATGCCAGTTTTAGCCTAGGAGCTACAGGATATGCCATTCAGCCCAGCTGTGTAGTAGTGTATACCATGTAGCTTTGTTTAAGTACACTGTATGATGTTTGCACAGTGACGAAATTATCCAGTGACACATTTCTTGGAACATAACTTGCGTTGCTAAGTGATGTGTGACTATATCTGTGTACTTGCATATGTATTGTATGTGCTGCTGCTTTAACCCATGGGAACAGATGGCATTGCTCGGGATCTTGCAGAAAGAGAAACCTAAGGATGGGCTGTGAAAGAATTGTACAATTTGTGGTAGCCCAGGAATATTGAGTGTCAGCTGTGTGTTAGACAGCTGGTCCCCTGTCTTCCTGGTGCCTACTTTCTCTTGGGGGTTGGGAGGATTCTTCTGAAAGAGATGATATTAACTAGATAGAGGAGAGAGACAAGAACATTAACATTTTATCAATTTTTTTTGCCAGATACTTTATATTAAATTATCTTAATCCACAGCAACCTTGATAGATAGGTTTAGTTTCCTGATTTTACAGATAAGGAAATCAAGGCTGAGAAAGGTTAAGTAACCAAGCTGAGGTGTTTCAGAATATGACAGAGCTAGAATGTTGCAAATCAGGTGTTTCTGAATCCATAACCCACACGCTATTCACCATGCAATGTTACTTCCCAGTGCAAAAGACTCACAGGAGTCTCTCCCTCGCTTCCTTCCTTCTTCCCTCCCTCCCTCTCCCTCTTTTTTTTCCTCTCTCTCTCCCCTCCCTCCCTCCCTCCCTCCCTCCCTCCTTCCTTCCTTCCCTCCCTCCCTCCCTCCCTCCCTCCCTCCCACCTTCCTTCCTTCCTTCCTTCCTTCCTTCCTTCCCTCCCTCCCTCCCTCCCTCCTTCCTT